>JABAJV010008564.1:0-82878 GCA_018854895.1 Tricholoma furcatifolium
TGTTTGATATATTTTCAGTCTACCTAAAAACATATCCTAAAATAAAAGTTTCTCGAGGTTTTTACGGTCACCTGAAATTTTGGACTTTCCGGTGTGACACTGTTGGTTGTGGCGTATTCTTTCAATATACACCAGGTCGCTGGGCCAAACCTAACTGTTGGCTTTGACTAAGTCAGAGGAGGAGTGATGGAATAACGTACGGTGATGATCATGAGTGAGAAGGAAGTAGGGCTGCATTACTGAAAGGTGGCGGTGGTTGGCGGGATCTTGACCTTTCGTTAGGGAAGCGTTTACGCGCCAATCCTGAGGTATAGCCCGTGAGTAAACTTTTAAATTCCGTTGTGAAAATTTCACCCAAAGGTCAAGCACCAGCGATATTAGCAATCTCACCAATTTCTCACCTCTTCTGATCAATGAGACTATTGAATATGCCGAAAGTGACGCTCGAGGACCAACTTGCTCTTGTCAACTAGTAACCGCATTCGGATAAGCTCAGAAATGATGTTATAGACTGTGTGGCCGATCGTGTTCGGTGCTTTGAGAACACATCGTACGACCTTGGGGGTAAGAGGCAATAAGAACCTGGATAAGCGCCGACTTCAAAAATATGATAGGTTACCAAGTGCGGCGAGTCTCTTTGACACCTCACCTTATTTGAATGAAATCGATGCACAGGCCAAGATGTAGCGCAGTGCAAGAGACATACTAATAGTGATCACCTCACCCAAAAATTCGCCAAGTCCATCGGCGGCATTTTCCGAAGCTCACCTGGGTTACATCTTTCTTCTCTTCTCTACCTTGTTGTTGGTGGATAAGCCATTGTGCACTTAGCCGAATACTAACACAATTCAACAGAAAAGCTGGACATGCGGGTCTTCACATCTCTCCGTGGTAGCAGCCGATCAAGGCCCTCTAGAACAACATAAATTTAGTAAGGCATGTGGTTTGCACGCCAGGTTGCTTCCCCTCTGTCCACCTTGTCCTCCTCACGATGAAGTCGCCCTCGTCTCTCTTGCCGTTTGTTCTTCTATGCCTCTCCTTGTCCTCGAGCGCCCATGTTATCAAGCGCAGGGAGTTGGCTACGGTTCCTCTTACCCGCAAAATGAACACCGATTGCCTCAAGAACCTCGTCCAGTGCGAAGAACAGCGCGTCAAGTCAATTATTGAGGGTGCCATCCAGGGCATCGATAATACTGTTCAGAGTAGCATCACGAACACTGGTATATCGTACACTGCAAGGATTGGGATTGGGAGCCCAGCGACAACTTGTGGGTTCCAATTGTTAATTTATTTTGTTCGTACTGATGGATTGTTTTATAGATGAAGTGATTGTTGATACTGGAAGGTCTGTTGAACTGAGACCTCTATAGAACTGCATGCGGTGTTAAAATCTTTCATTGCTGGTCAGCTCGAACTTGTGGGTCGGGGCGCACACGGCATACATGGTCACGTCGACAAGTGTGTCCACGGGTGAGACTATGGTAAGTAACAACACACAGGATTTCATTGTACTTCGATGCTCATAAGTATGCACCTATCAGAGCATTCGGTATGGATCTGGTTCCGCTACAGGTTAGCATTCGCCAAGTCAATCAAACAAGTATGACCAACCTCTCCGAACATACAGGTCCCGAATATCTTGACCAGGTCACAATCGGAGATGGTCTGGTTATCACCAGCCAGGGTCTTGGCGCTGTTACGGATGTAAAGATGTTTGGCTATAGTTTTTCTGGCCCGTATTTGACATTCGTATCTATAGGCGCAGGGAGTTACTGAGGATGGAATCATGGGGTAACACAATTTATTTCGTGTCGGAACGTTCACTGATCCATCATTGATGTTTTAGTATTGGCCCAATAGACCTGACCGTTGGAACACTTATGTAGCCCATCAACAAGTGCATCCGTCCCCACTGTCGTGGACACCGCCTTCTCCCAAGGCCTTATCAGTGGACATGAAATTGGTGTGTACTTCGAGCCCTATGATGCGCAAAATACGGAAAACGGCGAGCTCTCTTGGGGTGCGTATACAAAGCTACATCCATATTTTATCCGCTCATGATTTGATCTCCACAGGCGGTCCCGACTCGTCCAAGTACACGGGTGAACTGACCTTCGCGTATGTTATCGCTTCCTTCGTGACGTGCTTAACATCATACTGATATTCTTTCATAGGGACGTTACGACTACATCGCCCTCTAACCAGTACTGGGGTGTGGATGCGGGTATCACATATGGCGACATCACCCTCCTCAACTCTGTGGCAGGCATCGTCGATACCGGTGAGTCCCATGTTAAAGTAAACTAGCCTTGCTCTCACCGCTGGCTATAAGGCACAACCCTGGTTCAAATTGCCAGCGATGCCTTCGAGGCATATCAAAAGGCCACTGGGGCAGTCCCGGACAGCAATACCGGCTTGCTCAGCATTACAATGGACCAGTATAACAACCTTCAGCCCTTGAATTTTGCTATCAATGGCGTAAGTCTCGTTTGACTGCCTTTCGACCTCCCTGACCGAGTTAACTAGCGAACTTTCGCGATGTCGCCCAACGCTCAAATTTTCCCTCGTGCTTTGAACACTCAAATTGGTGGTACGAGCGATGGCATCTATCTCGTCATTGCAAGTACTGGTACCCCCAGTGGATCCGGACTGGACTTCATTGCGGGATATGGATTCCTTGAGCGATTCTATACCGTCTATGATACTGCGAACAACCGTGTGGGCTTTGCGACGACGCCCTACACAGACGCTGAGAGTAACTAGACACCGACCGGACGATGGATGGATAATAAGATGAACGATACTCTTGACTACTGATTCCCTTTCCGTGGAGATACTAGTCATTCTTGAATCCTAAATCTCGTTTGAATTGACACGATTTGTCGTGCCCAATGTCAGTATTGAACGCGAGAAATAAGTAGTAGAATGTGGCAAACAACTTTTGAAATTCAAACTCAGTTACCATCCGCGTTGTGAATCGTGATCAGTCCTCTCATAGCAGCCGAAAGCTGCTCACCGACCAAAAATGCGCTGGCTCGCCGTCCTACCGCTGGCGCTCACGAGTCTTCTGCTCGCCACGCCATGTCTTGCGGACGATGAGATGCCATGTACCATCCACCACAACGGTCGGTATTACGACCTAAACCCGCTCAAATCAAGGTGTGTTCCTGACCTTCATTTATCCTTGTTCATTCATATAGAGATGTTCTTTTGAATTTGGTGACTCGTTATAGCCGAGACTATGAATTTCGTACACTAGGAGACCACCTATTCGTGCTTAACGTTTGTCGGAGGCCAGTGAAGGAAACATTTGGACTGCGCGACGTGGATGATGCGAACATTGCTGGGTTTGTAAGGAGGGACCATGGGGACTTTTCTATTGGGTACGTGCGTTTCCAGGCTTGCATGTGGCTCAGGAATAACACTTATGACTATTTGGTCGCGTACTACAGGGCTGTGAACACAACTCTATCCGTCTACGACAACAATCTTCGTCTTACACTTTCGGGTGGTTCGCAATGCAAACTGAAATCGGGTAACACAGAAATCCGCGCATCTACAATAGTGGACTTCGTGTGTGATACAGCGGTGTTCGAGACTGGTGAACCGAAGCTGGTGGCACAATTTCCACCTGGAGACGACGAGGAAGCTTGTGGATATTTCGTGCAGTGGCGGACGCATGTATGTGCTCACATTTGGCTCAACGTTATGTAAATTCAATATTAGCCACCAGGTAGCATGCCCAACCCATGAACCAGGCAGCGCGTGGGGTTTCTTTGCTGTCCTTATATTCATGTGCGTCCTTTAACTTCACCGGCCTTCTCTTCATTAATCTTCATAAATAGCTTCATAGCCCTCGCGCTCCTTTATCTCGTCTGTGGGATACTTTACAACCGATTCGTCCTCAACCTCCGTGGGATGGACCAAATCCCAAGATTCACGCTCGAGGGCATGCGGTATCATATCACTGAAGCTGTTGACTGGCTGCGGGACCTCACCGGGTTACATTCTTCTCGATACCAGTACCACATTCCTCGAGGAGAAGAAGAAGGGTTGGGGCTGCCCACCCCAGTGGGTAGCGCAGGCCCAAGAAGCGGGATGAATCCTGTTAGTCACCAAACACAGGTGTCGAGTCCGCCGCCTAGTGGAGCTCCCGGCGCAGGCGGAGGCGGAGGCGGAAGTGGTGCATTCGTCCGACCCAATCCATCGCGCACACCTAGTGGGTCATTATCTTCGCGGAAAGGAGACATCAATCCCGTTAGTCACCAGGCGCAGGTGCAGGTGCCGTCCCCGCCATCCCACACGCCAACGCCGAGACCACAGGCACCACAGCAGCATTCACGCACGCCATCATCCCAGTCGCAAGCGCCAGCGCAGCCATCCCAACCTTCGGACGCGCCGCCACCTGCCCCTCCGAAGAAGGAAAAACCCCGCCCTGCGCCGTTCGACTTGGGCGACGATGAAGAGGATGATGTGGGGCTGGGAAGCGCGACGAGCGCTGCTGTTGCATCGCACTCTCAGGCGGCGCAGGAGCGCGGGCGGGATCTGGGTGGTGGAGGCACAATTGACAGCGATGGAGTTATTAGACTGTAGGAGTGTACATGGATGAGTATAGGATCAATCTCCTAGTGTGTGTCTGGGGTGCTGCTATCGGTGTGAGGTGGATATATCCATGCTTCTCTACTGCGTTAATTTACTGATATACATAGCCACCTGCTGGTTTAGAATTCTGTCTTAGTTTGCCTGGTTTAAAGGATATTTTATGTCTTCAAACCTAGAAAGTACATGCCATTGCCTGAGAGCACTGACAGTGACGCAAACTCTTATATGTATAGGCAAGTAAGTAAGCAAGCAGCAAGACTTATTCGCAAAAGAAGCACAAAAACATACTACAACGACACCACACGACACGGAGAAAGCTGAAAGCTGAAAGCGAAAAGCGAGGAGCAAAAACAAAAGCGGGAGACTGGGGACTTCAAACAGCGCGCGCGCGCGGGGACTCCTCGCCAAAGAAAACCACACCAAGCCACTCCGAACCCGTACCCATGCCCACGCCCATGCCCATGCCCATGCCCAGGCTCACCGCCGCGCCCCGTGCCCCGCGCGCCACGCTCACGCTCACGCCTACGCCCAATTACATCTAATGCCTCCTATCATCATACCTCCTCTCCCTATCATGATCCCTATACCTCTCGCGCTCCCTATCCCCCCTATTATCCCTATCATACCCGCGATCATAGTCCCTCCTGTCGCGGTCATAGTCCCCCCTGCGCTCGCGGTCGCGGTCGTCGTACCGCCCGCCACCGCCGCCGCCGCGGCGCCCCCCGCGGTCGTCGTAGTCGCGGTAGCGGCTGTCGTAGGGACGGGGGTCGTAGGGACGCTCGACTGTGAGGGAGGGGTGTGTGAGTGTGGGTACGTACGTGGTAGAGGGAGGGAAAGAATCAGAATGAGGATGGGAGGGGACGGGACGTACAGTCGTGTCGCTTGGGAGGGCCGTAGTAGCGCCCGGGCGTGGGGGTCCTCGCGCGGCCGCGGCGGGCCTGTGGGGTAGAGTGTCAGTGTCACTTAGTAGAAGGGAAGGGGGGACGGAGAGTGACGGACGCACCTTTTCGACGGTCATGGTCTTGCCCATGAGCTCGGTGGCGTTGAGCGCGGTGATGGCGGCGTCGGCCTCCTCGGAGGACTCCATCGTCACGAACCCGAACCCGCGGGACTCGCGCGTGTGCGGGTCGTACATCACCGAGGCCTTTTTGACCTGAAAGCCGAGGTTAAGCGCCAACAACAAAACAAACGACGCAACACAACGCACCCTGCCGATTTTGGCAAAAGCGCTCTCGAGGGAGCGCGTGTCGACTTTGTTGCTGAGCCCGGAGACGTGCAGGTTATTCCCCGGGTTTTGTCTGCGAGGACATCAAAGTCAACTTGAACATTAATGAAAAAAAAAAAAAACCACTAACCCCCGCTCGCCATCCCTCGCGGCCCCAGGGCTCCTGCTCCTGCTCGAGCGCCTGGGACGCTCGCCACCGTCGTCGCGGCGCGGGGAGCGGCCGCCACTGCCGCCGCCGGCGGTCCAGGTGGGGTCGTCGGTGACCATTGCGCTCCCGTTGCCGTTGCCGAGGGCGGAGTCGTGGGTGGTGGGGATGCTGATGCCGCCGCCGCCCGCGGGGGCGATGTCCTGGTTAGATTGCCATGCTGGGGAACGAGGAGAGAGTGGCGTTAGGGCGTGAGCGTGAGCGTGAAATCAGGGAATTGGGAATGTGCAAGGGCGAGGCGGTAGTACTGGTATTACTGATACTGATACTGAAACTGAAACTGATTCGAGTGGTGGCCTTGAGCCAACATTTATGAAATTGGAGATGCTGGGGGTTGGCGGTGGCCGTGGTTGGGGAACGTACCGTCTTCCATTCTTCGAAGAGTCGTCGTCGTGCTGGCACTCGTCAAACCAGCCTCACGTTGTTATCTTATGTAACACCTCCACTTTCTCACGATAGGCGCTGCTTCTTTGTCTACGACGGAAATAGCCGATCCTCAACGGTATCCTCGCCCTCGTCCCACCTAACCCTCTCCACCGCCAGCTCCCTCCTAATATTCACCTCGCTCGTCAACCGGATCCCCATTCCGTCCGCCTGCAGCATCCTCAGCGCCCCAAGCACCCAATCCTGACAATCAAAATTAACATCATTGTACACAACCTCCACGTCCCTCAGCCGCTCCCGCAACCACTCGATGCGCCCCGGGGGCACGCTCCCGACGTGGCACCCGCCCCGCAGCGCCGGCGTGCGCCCGAAACACGTTATACGCCCCGCCTTGTACTGGAAGTTGTTCCAGTTCCCGGAGAGCTCGAATTCGTACCCGTTTTGAGCGTCCGAGAGCGCGACGAGGCTCCAGTGCTCTGTGCGCCGCGGGTGCCCTTGTAGGTCGTATTGTGCGACGATTAGAGGCATTGATCCCATGCTGCTATGTGTTCGTTTTTGAGCGTCTGGTGATCGTACCGTCGCGTGAATCGTGAATTTACCACGCCGCGCAACGATTCGACGACTCACGTTAAGGTTGTATGTGTTTATTCTCTGTCTCGCAAGGCCGCGATCTTTTCTTTTCTTTTCTTCTCTTCTCTTCTCTTTTCTTCGTTCCCACCCCCAGCGTATCGTATCGTATCGTAGCGGGGGACTGAACGTTCAACGCGCGACTCGTGTCCGTGTCCGTGTCCGTGTCCGTGTTCGTGTTCGTGTCTTTTGTTCTGGTTCTGGTTCTGATTGTACGAACGGAAGAGAGAGATGCAAATCCGCTCACCTGCCCTTGGATCGTTCCTACTTAATGCATAATGCATGGACAAATGATCTCCTTCGGAATGTTCCCGTAGACGCCTCATGCCTCATGTACTTAACTAAGTATTCATCCATGGTACTTACAAACGCTTCTCTGACAGGAGGATCCACTCGGGTAAGTTAGTCTCAGCGCTTACTTGGCCTTCTCCTACTTCTTAATATTTAATATTTATTAATTCTTACGGTAAACCAAATCCAAAACCAGGGCCAGGGCAGCCACACAGCGACGCCATCCATACCCATACCCATATCCATACCACCTCCTACAACGTCAACTCGCGCGTCTTCGAATTCGCGTACCCCATTGTCACTGCCGGGCACAGCGATATCCCCTCCCCGGGTCCACCAGCACTCAGCACTCAGCACTCACCCGCAGTATGGCCCCATCTCACTCGTCACTCGTCACTCGTCCCACCCTTTTTTTTTATCCAAAAACGGTCGGAAAACCATAAGTAAATGACGCTTACCACGCGATGGGATGGGATGGCAGATATATATATACTTACGGGCGTCCAGGTAGACGCCGAACGCCGAACTAGGACGTGAATGATTCCACCTCCCTGAGCTCTCGGACACAATAATACTATTACCCACATTTCTCGGCCAACACAGACGCAGATGCGGACGCAGCACCTTCATACCACCCTCCCACCCACCCACCCGGGCTGTAATGCCATGCCTACTAATCTACAACTGGACTACATACTCCTTGTGTATGCATGTATGTATGTATGTGAATTTGTCATTTGTTCTCCGTCTTTAGAGATCAAAGTTCGAGTTGCCGCACCGCGGCTGTCTTGATACGTGCCTCTATCGAGTTTGGCAGATACATATCTTATCCAACTCTAATACCTTATCTCACGAGGCGAGGGACGACCCCAGCCGACCGTGGCCAGCCACACATTGGACTACATAGTAATTGGCAATTCCTGCTCTGCTGGTACGTATGTACATACCACCCCCCCGTGGACATCAGGTACGCATGCGCACTGGCATGCTTGCGAACGGCACGGCCACGGCACTCTGGGACGGCACTCTGGCTCCTCCATGGAGAGAAAACTTGGAGAAAACCCTGAAAGATATATATATATATATAAGAAAACGCCGTTCCAGTTTGAATTCCAGCCAGTGCAGATGCAGATGTCGATACTGTACTTAACTATTAAGTACCAGCGGGCAGGTTCCAGGACTCGGATAAACTCAGATAAACAAACACCTGTGAATCATCGCGATGGCCCAGGAATACATGCTTAGACAAGAGTCGCCCCCGGCGCTCCTATCAGCAGGACATTAGCATTAGCATTAGCGCCCGCTTTTCGCCAATTTCCCGGTGCACCGTGCATGATTTGATACTCCCATCCATGCCTTCGAGTCGACGTCGCGTCTCCCGTGACAGTCGCAGTGATAAGAAGCAACCGGGAGGATTGGACATTCAAGCTGGGCGTACTCTAACTTATATATATATATATAGTAACCCAGACGCCCGACTCGCCAGGTCTCAGAAACTGCGTACGTACAGTACCTTGCTGTACGCCTCGAGGCTTCCCGGCCGGTTCTGATGTGTGGAGCTGGAACTTGTTGACAAGCGACGAAGAACAACTTAACAGCGGCAGCTGGTGGATCCGAGGTCAGCTGCGAGGGTAACTGCGCAAGTGGCCGCTAATAATAGAAGAGATGGCTAGCGCTCCTCCGACGCGAGGTGAGGGCGTTGGAGCACTGTGGCGCCTCTGTACTGTAGGTGCTGCTCTGCCTTCGTCCTACTAGTAGTCTTCGTGGATTACTTTTTTTACCGAGAGGGTCGCCGACGGTGCCAAGATGCGATGCGATAATGGATAGTGCTGTCTGCCGCAGCTGTGTCTCTTTCTTGGATTATTTGAAATACATATATTGAAATTCTGTTGGACCTGGAAGTGGGCGTATGATATGATGATGGTAGCTTTCAAGTTCCGACTCCCGAGTCCGCAGATCATGATTTCTAGTATGCACGATTACACTCATGCTAAATAAGACCACTCTTCGCCATTCGTCGTTCGTCATTCGAATCCGAATTCTGATTGTGATTGTAATTCTGTCTGCAGGTCGGCCGCGTTAAAAGGTACGTTATAACGAATATCATTTGCTTTCTTCTAGATTCCTATGCAGCTCATACCGCGGTCCGTGGGGTGTTATTTTTATTTTTATTTTTTCGCGACGTAGAAGCTATGGGCGTGGCGGTGGCGCCCTCGACGACGTTCATGGCAGCTCGTCACAGTACTGTAAAGCCTAGGCCTTTCATCTCCATCAGTGGGTTTTGGACGACAACGCACGCGCCTCGGGCCTGGCCGGCACGCTTGATCCGAGGCGTGGCAATGTTCAAAGACTCCGAAGCTTTGGCTGGCTAAGTCCAATGCTCACACAAGCTACATATACACTTCATGCTACGGCGATACTCTGGATGTGTACGGAAATTTTGCGGCATTCACTGGGTTGAAAATGCGCCTGGCTACATCGCAACGCAATGTCTACAGGCTGCGGTCTCTGCAAGTCGCATGACGGCGCTACATTTAAGTTGTCAACTTGTTGCAGTTTCTATTGCTTACTTCTGGCGCTATCACCCATCTGGAAAGAAAGTACTTGTTTCATATACTGCCTTGCGACCGTTCTATAGCGCGTAGGCTGCTTTGTTGCTTTGAGGGCCCATATCTCTGTTTGGAACAGGGACGCGTAGATGGATCGTTGATGATGACAATGACGTCGACGTCGACACCGACACCGACATCGACACCGCCATCGACGTCGACCGTGACAGAAGTTTGTACGACGTGGTTACCCTGATTACATATTAACATGGACACTCGGGCTGCCCAGAGTCACAAAGTTGCTCACCCCACTCGTGACGCCACCACCCCCGACTCATGCCGCACACACAAGAGCCAGACCAAGGGCCAGAGCCGATGCCAATGCCATTCGCCGACCTCAACGACGCCCAATGGGCAACCCTCGCCCGCCACTGGAACACCCGCGCATCGCGCCGGAGGGCCGAAAGTCGTGCGTTGCGCCTTATTCTCATTATCCATGATTAGGTTAACCGAGTCGGGCTGTCGCATAGTTAACCCGCTCGCGATTTGTATTCTCAATACGCTACGTCAAGAGGCGAAGTCTCTCCGGCTGGCGATACACCAGTGGCAGCCCAGTGAACCACTGCACGCGATACTGGTACTGCCGTTCTTCGAGCAGTATCCGGAGCTCTACTACCAAGTGCGTGCGTGCGTTCTCTCAGGCTCACTGCAGCTCTGCGTGCTCGTGCTCGTGCTCGGCCCCGGGCCTGTCTGGTGTCTAGATCTGGTGCTCACATTCCCTCCCCCTCTCTCCTCGCTCTCTGGGGACACAGGTACTCAGCCACCTCCACCCCCTGGACATATACCATCTCTCCCTCACCATGGCCGTGTCCCACGCCCACATCCATCACGATACCCCCAGGTGGGTGTGGGACCTATCCTTACGCGCACACATCCCGGCGCTGGCGCTATGCTGTCCGGGGGATATGCCCCCGCTGCAATGGGCGGAGCTCCTCTTCGGGGCGTTCAGGTGCGAGGTGAGAGTCGTGCTACCTCGCGTATCGCGTACTATGCATGAACGGCGATATGTGCACTAGGATTGTTCTGCGGTGGAGATGGAGAGCCCCCCGAGGATGCTCTGGAGACGGCGGTTGTGTTTTGATTGTGTTTTCGATAGGTCAGTGCCACGAGTTACTAACACTACTTATTATGTTGCACTGGTTCTTTCTTGGCGTACGCATTCCTTACTTACTTGGTATCCTCACTTCCAGGTCAAACGCCGTATGCCACGGCATCGACACCGACACCGACTCGAAAAGATCAATATCAGAGTCCATCCAACAGACCCGCGCTAAAGGTCAGTCGAACTTGAATAAGCTCCAATCTCAACTTACGACTGACTACTAATAACTCGCATCGAACTGCGACAGGCGAAGAGCCGCGGTACTACGGCGTGAACACCCACGCAGACGTGCAAGCCCTCGCGGACGAACTCGGTGCGTACGAGCACCATCGCAGGTTCCCCTCCTACGCCGACACGGCGGAGGCGCGTATACGGACTCTGAAGACGGACGGTGCGACGCGGGGTGTCGTCGCGTCGCTTTATGATGTGTGTGTCTGTCCTTCTCGGGCCTGGCCGGGGCTCAGGCCAGTGATCGTGTTGACGGTATTTTGTAGGGAGTTGAGAGGTATTGGGCGTGGAAATGCGAGGTTGAGGATATGATTCTCGAGGAGAATCGGTGCAAGGAGCGCGATGTTATCGAAATGTATGTGTGTGTGTTATGTGTCAAGTCCTCTTCTTCTTCACGAAGTTCGAGGTTCCCTTCTCATTTACTTACACAAGTTGTATTTTTCTCTTTCCTTTCCCTTTTTCGTGCTCGCGCAGGCTCTCGAAACGGTTGGTCAAAAGCGGGAAAACGCCGTATGAAGTCAAAGTTTTCTTCGACAGACAACAAACGCGGTTACACGTGCTGACCCTCCTGCCCATGTCGGAGCCCCGCAAGACCATTAAGCGGTACATCCGGCACAGTGAGTCTTAGTCTTAGTCTTAGTCTTAGTCTTCTTCTTCGTCTTTCAAGTTGCTGAGCTCGACTTTGAACTTCGCCCCCTTCATGCTGACCCCTGACTCCGTCCTGTGTAGACTTCCCCCCGCTCCTAGCCAAGTTCGACTCCTCCTCAGCGATGATGTCGCGCATCCACGAACACGAAGCGCGGAGGGGGACGCCCCCCGGACGGCGAGACGAGATCCTTGGCATCTGGGGCACGTATCTCGAGTCAGTCCGCGGCGGGGCGGCCTCTGCGCATGAGAGTGCCATGGCCAGTGGTGTGGACATAACCCTCCAAGAGCCGTTCTCTACCATGGTATGTGCACCACCGGGTGCCCCCATTGATAACGCCACTGTTTTCGAGGCGCTGGCGCCGTTCGCGGAGCGGTATGTCCCGACGACGTTGGACGAGCTGTCTAGGGTTGATCCCTCGAGAACCAAACTAGAACGCTCGTCCTCGTCCTTCCCCACGCCACACCTCGCCGCAGGCACCTACAGCATCAACTCCGCGGCGTGCGTGTTCACGTGCACGTCGTGCAGCGCGCTCTTCATCGGGTGGACCATGTGCCTCCTGCACCGCGCGGAAGAGGCGTGCTTCGGCGCCCTATTCGAGGACGTGTGCTTCCGCGTCAGCGAGGCTGGGTGTTCGGCGGCGCTGGGCATCATGGGATTGCTGGAGCTAGACCGTGGCCCGCGCGTGCCGTTGGCGGGGGATATGGATCGTCGGTGTGGTGGGGCGCGGTTTAGGTGCTTGGGCTGTACGGAGGATGACTCGTTCGGTCCGCATGCCATCGCTGGTGCCAGTGGCGGGCCGCGGCTTTCGTGGAGAGAATGTGTACGTTCCATGCTGCCATCATCTTTACATAGATACTCGAGCCTAATGGGAACGTCACGGTGCGGCTGTGATGCAGGTATCTCATTCCGTGGAGACGACCGACGATGACGCGCATAGGCGTCCGGTATCATGGGAGGTCGCGTCCTAGAACCATGCATAACATTACGCGGATCTTCCAAGAAAGTCAAGGTTGACATGTTGACAGCGTACTAGCAGGGTGTAGTAAGAAGTGTCAAGATTGGATTTTCCCTGAATAAGGACAAGGCATTCATTCGACTTGACGGCATTGTTCAAGAACCTTATGCGAGAAGGATGGATGGCTGTCAATAATGCTCTGTCCAAGTTACTCAGAGGCACGCCAATGGGTTAAAGACCTTTCACTATGTATTAAATGATCAACATGGGTATATATAGTACAAACGTCCAAGGTGTAAGATCCTACATAAAGCAACACACCAGATCAATTGGTCGTTGCGTTAGTGTACTGAGTACGCGCAAACCCAACCCGTTTGTTGCTCGTATCGTAGACGGTATAGAAGCGTTCAAGGAAAGTGTAGCCAGCGATGAAATCTAATCCAGAACCACTGGGGTGACCGATGTCCGAGACAATCAGATAGAGATAGTCCTTGGACCCCCCGATTTGAGTGTTCAGGGAACGAGGCCATAGCTGAGCGTTGGGCGTCAACTCGAACGGGACCTTGAGGTGTAAAGTAGCATAATTAGATAGATGTTTACACGCGCCGCCCCGCCGGGGGCTTATACACTCTTACTTACCCCAGAGATAACGAAAAACAGACTCTTCACTTTGGCAAATTGGGCTTCGGTAATACGGAGCAGTCCAGTTTTGCTGTCCAGAACTGCGCCGGTGGCATTGCGATAGACGTTGAAAGCGTCTGTGGCGAGCTGCACCAAAGTTGTCCCTTTTCTCGCTGTTTAGCTAGCGACATCGGGGGGTTGGGTGCAAAACTCACCAGTGTCAACGATTCCAGCCGATGCGAGAAGCTTGGTGGTACCATAGGTGATGACAGAGTCGACTCCCCAGTAATAACCCGCAGGCTTCGTAGACGTCACGGGCCTGCAGTCACCCATTAACGTGGATAGACACGATGCATACTTATGTTCACGTACGCATAGATCAGTTCGCCGACGTAGTTCCGGGTATTGTCACTGCCTGTTGAGGTGTCAGTGACTCGGATGGAATGTTGCGGTCGTAAAATTCTCATACCCCATGTGAGCTCCCCGCTTTGAGATTCGCTATAGGGCTCGAAATATACGCCAATTTCATTGGAGGTGATGAGGTCTTGTGAATAAGCATTGTCCGTAACAGTGGGGATGGTATCATTCTTGTCGTTGAGAGTTCCGCGAGTTAGGTCTACTGGACCGATGCTATTACCAGTGTATCAGCAGACAAAGACCTAGTCATGCGGAGTTTCGCACCCAAAAATTCCATCATAATCGACTCCGGTTGCCTACAGAAGAATATACAGGCCATGTTAGACGACATAGTTGACAAGAAAAAAAGAGTTTACATTGTTGGCAACACCAATGGACTGATTCGCTACAACTAACTCTTGGGTAATCGTGATCTGATCCAGCCATTCAGTGCCTGTTTTACCATAGCGTGAGTGAACCATGGCAGTCACTCTGAGAATCAGAACCGGCCTGTGAAAGAGCCAGAACCGTATTCAACCTCCTGGAGAGTGCGTGAGTACTTGTTCAAGAGAAATCAAGTTGCAAAGTGTTTACAATTGTCTGGTTCGTCTTCACGCTCGTACTCGTGGCATTGTATTTTTTCTTGGCCCCGATCCATAGATTAGCGCTGACCGAGAGGGTCAATACGACACTCTACATCGAGCGCGAAGAATGACTCTAACCTTCCAGTGTCAAGGATCACTTCGACTTCAAAGCGAGTTAATAGGCGCGTATGGGGTTGAAGTCGTACTCACAAGTTGCCAAAGGATCACCAACCCCAATGACTGCGGTATAACCAACAGCCGTATTGGTAACACCCTCATCGATATAATACCGATCCTGTAATTTGGTCTGGCCCTTGAAATAATTCTGGATGCGCGTGATATCGTTGCGAACGAGGTCCTGAAGAGCATTAAGGTTAAGAAGTGGAGTTAGGGGCACTGTGATTAAGGAAGGTGTGCGAGCGTCTAACGCGCTCGAAGGCAAAGAAAGGGATAACAAAACGAATGACACCAGAGACGAAGAGACCAACATCATGACGGGGGTTCCAAGAAAAATTCAGGGGTGGACAGGAGGTCCCAGTTTTATATATGACTTGTCAGTGAGTGGCATCCTGACCTTGTTCGCTTTCGCTGAGTCCGCACGTTACGTGTGGAAAAAATTAACATTGACGGCCGCTGACATAGCAACATAGGGTGATCGCCTATCAACTTTTATGCATATAAGTGCTAAAAAAAGCATTCAAGAATTAAGAATCAAGAGGCACTGAAATTTGATTGTAATTTTGACTTTCGAAGTAAGCTGGCAGCTACTTGGATCTTAACAAGTCTTTCTGGTTGCACAGCGTTTGTTACAGGCCTTGGACAATGTTGAAGTTAGTCGCGCACACTGCGGAGTAGAAGATTCGTTCTCACGAAGGAATGTCGCCTTTTGAGAGCTACAACGTTCGTAACTACGATAAGTTCATGGGAAAAGCGTGGAGAAGGCTTGGTCACTTCCATCGTACGACCGCGCGTGAAACATAGTATTACGATGATAGAAGTGGATCAAACCTCGCGCGAGTGGAGCTCGTGGAATATAAAGGTGGGGTATTCTCGCAATCGATATCTAGCACAAGCGAGGGGTATCGTCCTGCACATGCCAGTCATTCAGCAGGGCTACGTATGAAAGAGTTTAGTGAATAGTGGTATAATTACAATGCCTGATTATACAAATCCCAATCATGACCTGCTTAGTTGGTCTCCGCATAAGTGTATTGGGTCTTTGCAAAGCCCACGCGTTGGTTTGCAGTGTCAAAGACAGTGTAGTAGCGTTCTAAGAACACATATCCGTTTACGAAGTTGAAACCTGGATTGATGCTCACATCCAGGTTGATGGCGACTAGATAGAGAAAGTCGTTCGACCCTCCTATCAACGTGTTAAATGCACGGGGCCACAGTTGCGCATTGGGCGTCAGTTCAAAATCGACCTTGAAGGATTCATTTCAGTGAGAGCAATGTCCAATATTTATCGAACACTTACACCATTGATGGTAAAGAACAAACTTTGCAGATTTGCATACTGCGAGGGTGTAATGCGCAGGAGTCCGGTATCATCATCCAGAACACCACCAGTTGCCTTCTGGTAGGCATCAAATGCCTCAGTTATCAGGTACAATAATGTAGTGCCTATCCTTAGCCTGTGCGATAAGCCATGGCATTCATGAAGGACAACAAAACACTTGCCTGTGTCGACAATTCCGGAGGCTGAGAGTAGAATATCGGAAGCGCCGTATCGAATAGTCTGATCAATACCCCACCAATGGCTGGCATTTGGAGTTAACGTCACAGGCCTATAGTATAGGTATTAGGACAAGACAGATGACTGACAGGCTTCTGGTTTCACAACTTACGCGAAGGTCATCTCGCCTGTATATCTTGATGTGTCTGCACCGCCTGTAAATTTGGATCACAAATCAGTCGAACAGAGGAATCTATAGCTAAAATGCACACCCCAAGAAATCTCCCCGATTTGCGACTCATTTGTGTATGGTTCGAAGTAGATACCGATCTCAGGAGAACAAATAAGACCTTGTGCATACGCGTTGTCGGTGACAGTGGGAATAGTCTCGTTCTTCGACGGACTTAATGTACCAAGCGTAAGGTCAATCGGACCGAGGCTATATCCATAAGCATAGTTAGACGTTGAAAGCTATGAGCAGAAGAACATCGCTTGCCCAAGAATTCCATCAACATCTATATCGGCAAACTTCCAAGGAATAAGTGTCGCCCGAAACCTGTAAGAAATCGGACCTACACTGGTAGCAACACCAATTGATTGATTGGTGATGACAATGCCATCGGTTATGGTGACCGTGTCAAGGTATTCATTCCCTTATGTTTAATGGAATGAGTCCGGAACTTGACGACATTGTTCGTACTACAAACCCGCAAAAAATCCTTCGCCGTAGGCGAAGTACTGTAATGCAATATTCAGGTTTGTCTGACAATGAGAAATATAAACTTCATGCTTACAACTGTATCTTCCGTCTTCACACTTGTTTTAGTGGCAACATATTTCTTCTTAGCTCCGACCCAAGTATTGGAACTGTTGGGTATGAAGGCTGAATCAAGCAATCACGAGCTATTCTGACCTTCCCGTATCAACGATGAGTTCGTCTTTAATCATCAACGCTGTCAGAAACAGTGTATTACGGGATGGATGATATTGACGTACAATATGTTGGCGGGCTACCAACTCCAACAGAGGCAGTATACCCCACTCCCGTATCCGTGACCTTCTTGGTAGGAACGTTTCCAGAGTGGAGGTCTATGAGGGTGTTCACTCGCTCAAGGTCACGGCGAACAAGGTTTCGGAGACCATCAGGCTGCAGACGCCTCACGAGGGGGATTGTTACAGGAGAGTCGCGAATCTGGACCGCACTGGAAGGCAAAGAAACGGAGAGTAAAGCAAGAGATATTAGAGTGGACCACAACATCTTCGTCGAGGGAGAAGTAAGTGGGTGGCTCGAGGAGACCTCTCTACGCCGAGGACAAGTTATAAATCGGTTCATCGCTTGAGGGTCATCACTCCACTAATTGAACCATCCCCGGCATCAGCCGCGCTTCACTTACGAAAAAGATTGGTTCTTCGGGCTTGGGTCGGGGAGGCAAGCCTTCGAGTCCTGGGGCTTCCAACTGAAATAAATAGGCCTTGCATGCTCGTGTGATGTTGCCAACATCCTTCACCGGGCCCAGAAGATGAGAACTTGTGTAGCCCCAATCGAAACCAAGCAAGAACTTGATACTCAGCCCAAGACGAAATGGATGGCTGCAGTTAGACGAGCGATGCATGCATGCAATGATAGCGGAAATAAAGAATCGTTTGATTCATCAAAAGGCTGGGAAATTATTTCCATATAACTGGCCATTGCCAATCTTATCTCAACTATATCTATAAGGCATTGGGAGGCTCATGACATTACAAAAGCTGCCTCTATTCCTCGACATAATGCTTGACTCGTGAAAGGTTGTTGGAAAAGCTCTATTTCCTTGATTGAACTGCCTTTGCCGCCTCGAGCCGCTACTCGAGGCTTCGGATAACTCTGCTAGCCGTTCTCTTGGCCTTGGCTCCATGTCGATAAATCAGTCAGCTATTACCTGGGCCCTCGGGCATTTAGTAAATGTTTTTATAGTAGAAACAACTACGCTTTGGAAGAAATTATCAGGACTTTTCAAGTTGATACACGAGTGGCAGCTCAAGCGCTCATGTGCGAGGCAAGACGTAGAAGGAAATCCAGGGTTTATAGACAGTGGACAGGGAACCCCCTTTCGCAGGTTCGTCGGAGGTGATAATGGACGCCATGGCGTACAAAATAAAGTGGAATGACTAGTGTGACTCTAGAATCCCCACATATGGATGATGTCAATGATTTCTGACAAGCAAAAAGATTGCCAGGGCGCATGATCGAGAAGGCGAAGCTCGTTCCTGAGGAGTAGCCATGTCATGACAGCCAAACCAAGTCGCGGCCCGACGACGAGCTGGTTTTCCTGCCAAAAACAAGGGCACACGACTTGCATTTACGGTATGTTTGTACTCAAAGGAAAGGGTCCGCTTCTTCCAGACTTCCGAATTCTCATCGATGTAGGTATGTCATATTAAAAAAAAATTGATCAATAGAATGTGTGGGGTAGAAGCGAGGACATCGTCGACAGAGAATCCTGATTGAGCGAACTAGTGGGTGAAACGTTTGTGGTACCGTGTGCTTCAGCATGAGTGGTCGATCACTCGGTTAGGAGATTGACGAAAAGAACATTCATTAACGTGAGCAGACATCCATATCGAGGTCTGTCATGTATGTCATTTGGGTGGACAACGCGGTAGTCTGGCTCCATCAGAATTTGAAGATGGAAATAGACCTCAGATGACCGAAGACAGCTCGTCTGAGCAGCTTTACTACCATGGAACGATCATAAGTACATCAGATAGGGCGGCAAGATAGTGATTGAACTGGCCTTACAATTTGGCGAAGACTTCAAGCGAAGATAACTATTGTCGACCGACGACCCTCGCGAGTATGAAATTTGTGAATTATTTCAGAGTCGGATGAGCGCCGAAGAAGCTCACATTTTTGAGTGGGAAAGGCGATAAGCAAGGGGCATCACTGACTGATAATGTGAAGATAGATGCCAGTGGGCGCTGTGCAACGTCGGACTTCCTTTGCGTGGTTTAGGAAACCTTGGTCAGTCCATGCGCACGACCAGATCAGTTCAAGGTTTCTCGATGGGACCGCCAAGAGAGGAGACCAAAAGCTCATCATGAGCATTGTTAAAATTAGAAAATACACATCTTCCGAAACTAAACGTGCTGTATCATTCGACCGTCACCCCTCGCGATCGCAAATCGTTCCTGGCTTGTTCGATCTCCTGAAAGCGTGGAACAGAATGACCCAATCAGTATGTAAATTAATAAAAGAAGGAAAAGGAAACGAAGGGAGAAATGGATCATCGGCAGAGGGATAAGGATAAAAATGAGCGTGGGAGGTGAATGAGAAACCAGCTCGATTGGCAATGTGTTCCGTTATGAAAGGGATTTCTTCCAAGAATCATTACGCAAATAGTTAGAGAGGGAAAGTTAATTTCCAATGGGATGATGAAAGGATTGAATGGAAGAAATTCAATTGAAATTGAATATAGTCGTGTATCACAACGAGGCAAAGAAGCAGCCGCGAAGGGGGAAAGCAAACACGTGAGGCTCACATATACAAGCTCTTCGTATGCTTGAGGGCAATCTCTGAAGGTGAAGATACCCATTCCGAGGGACCAAAGAGAATAAGAACCGAACGACACGAGAAGCCACCAAGGAAACTAAAGTAGAGACGTGATGCTGATCAGCAACGAGGCCCAACTGTAGAAAATTATCACATACGACTGGTAGTATCTCATTTGCCGTTCTCTCGTCTAAGAAAGGGACCGAAACGATTTCGAAGAAAGCCAGAAGGTAGACAGTGGCAAAGATGGCGGCAATTGTGCCCACACGTGTTGCACGAGTCATTTTGATAAAGTCGAAGGCGTATACAAGTCAATAAACGGCTGAATTGATAAAGGAATGGATAGCGAGGATGTCTTTGACTGGAGATGAGATTGAAATGTCGTGGCAAACGTGGAATCAAGTTCTGGCAGTTTAGTGATGAAAAATGAATCACGTGCCAAATACATCTAATCTTATCTCGTAAACTCCAGTTTTTCTCCAGGAACAGTGAGTCAACAGCAACACGATGGATTCAACGCTTGCTTTGGGGCCAGAAACGCATTTGATAATATAGTTATAAAGGCGTATATAAGTTACCAAGTCAGAAGTTGCAAGGAAGTGAATGATTGCAGTATGTATCATGGACGCCCCCCGAGTATCCTATTATGACCCACCAGTATGTCGAGTTTGTGTCCCAAGTGATGACATGACGTGCGGATAACATGGTGGTTGAGGAAATAGTACGTTGAATTATGCATTCAAGAGCTGGCGCAATTTACCATTGTTGAGAGCTTTCTTCACATCATCGCTGCCTAAAATTTTGTCAGAGGCGAACAATTATCACAAAGTTACAACAGCTCAAACCTCCTACGTGTTGTCCATCTAATAAAAGACATTTTGTACCTTAGGAACGACGGAGACAGAGATTAAAAAGATAGTACGCACTGACAAAGACATTAGGGACAGTCCTTTGATTCGTCTTCTCCAACAGGTAGTCCTGAATGGCCTGTCCGTCTTTTCTTTCGTCCAGCCTAATCATCATAGCATGAGAATGTCGTCCGCTTGAACAACTATGAATAACATACTCGTAGACCGTGGTCTCAACATCGGGAAATTCGTCGGCAAACACCCCTTTCGCCTTCTTACAGTAAGGGCACCATGACTTGGAGAAGATCACAACCTTCTTCTCTTGCACAGCAGCCTTCAAGATGATCTAATCAGTTTCGAGGTTCAGAGGTGACAAGGGAGAATGGGACACACGTCAACGAGTTCCTGAACCGACATTCTTGAGGAAATTCTAGTGTGTAATAACGACGAAAAAAATATTGCTGAAAGAGTGGTTCGAGGTGGTGGTCGTCGAAAAGAGAGACAGTTATAAAGACGAGGGAACATCTAGTTACTCAGCTGAGCACGACATATCCGAAGTCATCAGTTTCTCCACACGTGACTTCTTTGTCATACACTTGCCACTTACCACCACCATAATGTTAACAAGTTGGATTATTCAACTCCGAGCCTGCTTGTTGAATACGCGTCGGATTAGCATTGCTATTTTTCTAATTTTTACGCAATAATTATATTTTTGGCTTTCTGACGACGCGACAAAGGATCACTATTGTACCTTGAAGGCATGATCGACATCTTATCAATGACGCCTCTGCATACTGGCATTGGGCGAGGAAGAAACGTTCGGTTTCTTCAGCAACACTAAAGCCGATACAGGGAGATAAAGCTTCTCGAACACAAGCCGACGGGTCAATTCAAGATTCTGGATTGAGAGACAATTTGTAACCATTGGAGCAATCCAACTTTACAAGATCCGTCATCTGCTGGCGACAATTGCAAGTGGAGCTACTCCAGTATTACTGCTCTCCTATTGCAGAGATGTCGGTGGAGACCAGGTGGAGAGTTTGAGGACCTCTCCGGACTTTTGCGTGTTCACTTTTTTGGAAATGAAGAAATCCAACACACGGAGTTGCACTCGGCCTCCCGCTTTTCGGATACCTGGCATAGAATTCCAAGAGTTGACTAGCGCTGATCCTACATCTCCCAGTGAAATTTTCAGACTGGCTTTCAACTTGAACGAACTCGACGTCATCCGGTATTTCTTGGTTGTACCGACGTGAGCCTTCACGCCTTCGCCTGCCGGCCCGCTCTGTGGTTCAGTTCGAGATCGAGGTCGAAATTTGAACTCGACAGGGAATAGAATTGCCAATACACATTTTGGATCCGTAATCGTCCTTAACAATCGCCATCGCTGGCAGATAATCTCATCTGCCTGCGATCCTCCTCACTAGAGAGAGAACGTGCATGGACACCGGATTCGGGTCTCTTGAAGTTGAGCCCTGAGTTCAGCTTGACGGGACCTTCGTCTCAGATGCGCCGCCGTCGAGAACCTTAATTTCTTGAAGAAAATATTTTTCATTTGAACTTTCCTCTGGAGTCTGGACTCAGTTGGGATAGCTTTTTTGGGAGCATGTAAAGACGTCCGACGCGGACGCTTTCTTGCAAAATTCATCTGACTCCAAAGTCAGCAAGCCAGAGCGTATTGGAAATTCAGCCAGTTTCGAACCGAAAAATTACGCATAAAGTTTTTGTTGTTCCTGATTATAGGTCTACTTGTGACCCGAACCACCACCATGAAATCCCGAGCACGGGATTCCGCCCCCTCAGTCTCATCTTTCCTTCCCAGTTGGTCCCAGAAAATTCAAACCAAAGCTTGACAAGGCTCCAGCGGTTGACATACGTTAATCTCTCGGCCAATGTCATCTCCGTTTTTCATGTCTACCCAGTACTTTTAGAAGCAAATTATTAAAGAACGGCAGCGTGTACCTGCGTGCAACCCCCTCCGCCAAGCGCCCATGCACCCTTCAAATCAATTTTGATTGATCACTGGCGCCTTTTTGACTAAGTTCGAATTATGCTCTCAGCGGACCATTCTCGGGCATGATTTTCTTCATGCAACCGCTGAGATGAACCATGGGAATGTAGTAAGCCCTATTTCCCTCGGAAATGGCCCTCTGAATGACCCAATCTGCAAAGAGCTACCACGGTGATCTTGAAAAAAGGCGTATCTTAAACTAAAGCCGTCTCGGAAGCCTGGACGGACCATACACACTCCCCGGATATCGCTGCCTCATGTATACCTGCTTCTGTGGATTTTCTAGAACTCCACCTATCGCCTTGGAAAGGCGTCCGTGAGTACGATGATATGCGACCATATGCGCGTGCGAATGAAATGCAAGTAAGTGGTAGTATCTGCCTCGTTCAAGGTACTTGGATAAAATATGATTTTATGCCGGTCGCAGGTCGCAGCATCATTTCTAGAATATACTGCCGTCTCCAACCTTTTTTGCCCCTGGAATTTCGTTTGATTGCGACTGCGGGCTCGCAGAGTGCCTCCAGAGATGTTTGGACGGTGCACAGCGAGGATCGACCGATTGTGCGCTCGATACACGCTGATAGGCTTCTAAGTCCTTGGCGACAGCACGCCATTCAGACCCTGTCCATGACGTCTTTTCTCACTTCTTTCTAATTCCAACTCATGACTTCCATCCCCAGCTAACCCTGCATCACACGGTGTACAACAGGAGTTTGAGATCATCTTCGGAGCTCACCATCTCTGGGACTTGATTATCGCAACCTATTGCTGCAGCGATTAATTGGATCTTCTCTTATCGATGGGCCAGTCCTTGACTGCCTTCCTAGTGACTCGCAAACCAGCTCACTTCGCGCTCGCGTATCGATAACAACGTTTCGCGATCCACAAAATGAATCATGTTCCCGCCTGCCTCCAGGGCCCAGGAATGAACCAGCCGCCCTGCCGCACGTTCATCGTCCCGCCGGGTTTGTTCAAAATCAGAAATCTGATTGAGTGTTCCGGTAACATTCAAGTTAGGATGACGACGTGGGCGATGACGTAGGCACCTCGGTGTTAGGGACCGGGCTACCGATGCCGCTTCATCGCAAGTTACCATCGACGTCGACGCAGATATCTGAGGCAGGCGGGTGCCACTCCATATGTGACCACTAGGCTGCCCATACTTTTTTTCATCGAATGCTATATTAACCCAGATACATCAGTTGCAGGCCTATCTCTGTCTCTGATAACATCCATCCATCTATCGATAGGAGACATTCGTGCATTTCGTTAATGCCGTACAACTACGCGACGTGCGTGGAATGGGCATGTCAATAATTGGATAGCTGATCGATGATTGCTGGGATGCAATGATTCAACTCGGTGTTCTACTAGCGACGTCGAGGTATGGCAAATTCAAATTCATCATGTATACAGTATAGCAGGGTAGGGGTATCCGCGGATCTATAACCTCCAGGGCTGCAACGGACCCATCTGTAGGTCATTAGTGGCATCCCGCTATGACCCAGTCTTCCGACTACTCCTAAGTCTACAGGCACTTGAGTCACGAACTATGAAGGTTAACAATAGCCTTCGCGAATGCGAGCCGCTCACAGTAACTTTTAGCGTTAACATCGATGAATTTAGGTCCGGCCATTGCAAGAAGCATGACGATAATTTAGATGCCGTACGACGGTCTTGTCGGCGGGAAATGGAATGGAGAGCTTAACGGACTCGTAAACAATAAGCTCTAGGAAACTGTTGGGGCTTTTGTGTCTTGCGACCTGACTCCAAGCCCCGAAGAAACCCGAGTGCGATCAGGTTCGGGCGTATGTGCATACTCAAACACGCTCAGCGCTCTGGGTCGTTCATCGTGCGCCGTGACCCGTGGAGTACGGCTGATACTGTGTTAGATCCTCGACATGTCGGCGGCTCTAGTCTTGTGTGATGAAACGTCGAGGTGTCGCATTGAACAAATGTATCGTTGTCAAAGTCCGTGGTATGTATTATAAAAAGGCCCACTTGTATTCTTGGGTGGCGTTAACAGCAATTAAGCAACCGAGTCGTTCTCTTGAATCTTCCCACCTAAATTCCATCTGGTCACTTCCTATCTTATCTTCGCCAAGCTCCCTCCGAGGCTCCTCTTCCAAAGCGCGCGCGTCGAACCACGTTTCAGGTCTTTCAGTGGGAAAAACAGAAGCGCGAGCAGATTCGCGTGAATGTCGCTTCTAGTTTCTGATGATATGCCGTCTACGACATGAGAAATATCTCCACCGTATGCCGTATTCGCCATGCTTCTTGACGCCCAATTGACGCCTGACAGTGCCGTCTGTTAAAGTGATACTTTGAGCCTTGGCCTTCGTCAGAGTCTCTATAGGATTCTCTTTTTTGTGTATTGCTGAGATTTGCTTTGTGCTCTGGACACATCCGACTTATCTCCTCTTCGTCTATGCCCAATCCAGAGAGTTTATAAAAGAAGTAGAGAAGGGGATCCACATTCAGTGTGTCATCTCATGTAACGCCTTTTGATCATTCTTCTGCGTCATTCGCGTCTACTTTATTCCACCCTCAAGGTCAGCGCGGTGATAGTATGTACAACAGAAATCAAGAATACACGTAACGACAGGACAAGCTAACGGGAGATCCACTACACTCGAGAAGTACACAACTGGAACGCGTAACGACGAATCTATCAAACCACTGGCGTGGACATGTGATGGTATCGGTATTGGTATACGAACGCAGTGGCTAGAAGAGTTCATGATAGACGTATCATGTCATGACATATGAGCGATGAAAAAAGAAAAAGAGTTCCAATGCAAATGTTGTGAGGAGAGTCAATCAAAAAGTCACAGTACGATGGTCCCGACCAGTACGAATGGCCGGAGGATGGTAGTAGATAAATGCCAGAGAGCGTCAACGAATTAAGATGATCCACATTAAGAATGTCCACTTTAGAGCGCAACGACCGCAGCGCCGGCAACGGCCGAGAGAACCGCCGCAGCGATCATTCCCATGTTGCCGGCGAAGTTGAAGCTGCCAACGGCGCCGTTAGAATTGAAGGTCGAGGCAGAAGCCGACGAGGCAGAAGAGGCAGAGGTGCCGGCGACAGATCCAGTGCTGGAAGACTGGGAAACAGGCGCGGTCACGGTGGTGCCAAAGCCGGTGGTCGCGACGGACACGGAGCTAAAAAGGTAACACAGGGATCAATTCACGCTGGCTAAAAGAAGAGGAATCGTATTTACGTAGCGGGGACCGAGAGTGTGGTGGCTTTGGCGGTTGAAGAAGAGGCAGCAGATCCTGACACGCTAGAGCCAGTGCTGGCAGCAGCGCTGCTGGACGCGGTGGAGCTGGAGGTGGTGGCGCTGTTGGCAGCAATGGAGAAGTCACCGGTCTGGGCGTAGACCTGGCCGATGTTTCCAATGTTGACAGCCTCGATAGTGTAGCCACCACTATAAACCAATCATCAGAGGCGGAAAAGACTGAGTTGTGTTGAAAGAACATACCCGACAGGAACGACGGGGAGAGTGAGAGTGATGGATCCAGTTACGAGTTCGACATTGTTGGCAATAGCAAACGAATCATTGAAATCCTCGTTGGTAAGCTCGAGAGAGAAAGTCGAGCTATAATAAAATCAATTGGCGATGTTAACGAGGAATTGAGTACGCACGGGTCGGTATCAACGTTGAAAGTCCAGGTAATGGTAACCTGTCCGCTGGATTGCGGGTTCTGGGGAATATTAATGGTCAAAGCATTAACCAAGGGAGCGGCGAGGATAAGAGCAGTGCTAATGGATCAAGTCAATAAAAGGCAAAGAGAATAGGTTAAGCACTAACGTGAGCTTGCTGAACATTTTAGGTCTGGGCGGGAACAGTACTAGTAACTAAAAGGTATTAGGTCGAGGAAAAGATCAACGAGGGAGGGGGAGATGGTGTGCGTGACGACGCAAACTTTTTATAAGGTAACAAATACTCGCAAATACTTTTACTCGGAACAACATTCAGGGGCTGACAGCGGCCTCCATGATTGCGGGGCTCACGAAACGAGTTGGATAATTAACTTAGCTTCCATGATAATAAGGTAAAAAGTATTACATGTAGTAACATGAGGGGGGTTGGAGACACAGCAAAAGGATACTACATGCCCTACAGCATCCAGTCCCAAGTCTAGTTTTAATAAATCTGTTTGCGAGTTGGTCCATCATTAGAACACATTGAAAAGTCATGTGGGAAATAAAAGTTATTTTCATACCTCATCAAACGGACGGGTGTCTTTAAAGCAGCTATCCCAGACTTCGTTGACAGCTCTCTCTGCCGAGGCCACGTCTGGACATGCTGGGTTTGCCGCAACAGATTCCACAGCTCTCCGACGAACGCATTCCTACGCAATGAGATTGGAGGCATGAGCAATCCACCTCAAACATGAATGGAACAAAACACGCTTCTCACCTGATGCTGCTTCGAAAAGGCGGTGAACCCACGGCGAAGTTCACGCGTGTATCGGCAATCTCCACTCAAGCTGTTAGCCCGTATCTTTTTATAACGCGTAAGAATAGCATGGAGAACACGAGATGGATGAGCCCAGACACACCTCGCTGCACGCGTGATGACGGAGATTCGTCCAGTCGACTTTGAACCTGCAGTGGTCAAACATGTGTATAAGCTCATGCACCATCGTAGTTTCCATGTGGCTTTGGTTGAAAAAATGTCCTGAACAGAGAACAACGGCACCACGATTCGGCGTGAACCCCCCTGCTTGAAATTTGTCACACGGCGCACAGAGGACATTTTCGGGTGGGACGTCGCAGCCAGAGAGTTTTAGGTGCTGAAGCATAAACACAACAGCGGGGCCTGGACATAAGCACGGAGTCGTGATGAATAGGTCAGTGATTGGGAGGTTATCGGACATTTAATACACGCACTGTAGTTCATTAGATATGCCTTGGTCTTTTCACAGTGCCGCGTCTGGTGAATAGCCAGGTCCGCCAGCCGCTCCTCTTCTGAAACTCCAATGCCAGTAACCAAGGCAGCCTTTCTGAGCCATCTTTGGAATGCGCCCGTCGGTGCTTCTGACGATGGTAGCGGGGCAGGTGATGACGAGGAACTTTTTTCAGAGTCGTCCATCGTAAAGTACTTGTGATGGCGCCAGGTACCTTTTCGGGATCATTTTCGCACGGTCATCCCTCTCCTCATCGTCAAGTTTCCGTTCGACTTTGGCCTCCCTTGTCCTGGTGTCAATATTCCTATTCTGTTAAAGCCTGTCGCTTTTGGGGGCATCTGTCAAACTTACTTTTTTTTTCCCACTGCTCCAAGCAATGTGCGGTCCCTAGGACTATCACCACGGTCGATTCGATGCAGTCGACACCTGACCCACGCTTCCCTGATCATAAATTGGATGTTTTCGTCTTTCTGTACCTTTTGAAGCCTCTTGAAAAATTTCAAGTCTCCACGCTGCTCGTAACTCTACTCTGTGCCGTCCCTGAGACGTACGCCATGAATGTCATTCCTCTTGCCGCTGGACTATTCTCGTCCACGTCGAATTTGGAAATAAACGAAACCACCACCTTGGATTCAGCAAGTACCCTAAACATTTACGTCTCGTAATAGCATGTGCGTGCCTTTGATCATCACTCTGTTTTTTTTTACTCTATCATCATAGATGCTCGATAGGATCCTATGATTCCTATCGCTGGCACTTGCGCCAATTGTTCATCCATATCCCGTAATTCTTGAGAATGGTAAATACCATCTCACATCGCTGCGCAATCTACCCCTCGGGCCTTGAGACACTCGCGCACTCCCCTTCGAATGCCCAACAGACGAGGGCGTGCCAAGGTCCCATAAAATTTGCCATCTATCTGTCGGTAGTATACTTGTCAGGCCCGTCAAAAATTTCTTGCTCAACTGTTTTACCATACTGTCCTTCCTATCGCCTTTCTGCGGTACTGACGGGTCCCAGTTCAAGACACGCAAGCTTCCGACGACTCGCCGTTCCTTTGTATGCAAGTACATAGAGACATTTCGCCCTGATCAGGATGATGCAGGTACGTAGAAGCGTCTCGGCCGTAGTCTATATGTAGCGCGTTCCATGCAACATCTGACACCTACGCTGTGTATCGAGTAGCGGTCGGTGCCTCTCTATCTATGAGGGCCACATCGGAGGCCGAACCTCTGTATCCTACTTGCGCGGACTAGATTTCTCTTAGTTAGAGCTCTGACTGACTCTTGAAGTTTGAGGCGCGAGCCAAGCCGCCCAGCTCAGGATCAGGCCTTCAGGGCTAGTCACCTCGGTTCGTCCTTCCTATCTGGACCTTGAACCTACAGCGCTAGTATACATCTAGAGTCATACACAGCAAAACAGCATATTTACATGACTCTATCACGGATTTGATTCGGCACAGTCGTGTTCGGCCTTTAATGCCCCGTTGCTATGTATGTGCGTTGGCGTAGTTATATGGGGCTGAAGGGACCTCGGCATGACCATCACAGCCATCCCTAGCTGCTAGCTGCAGAGTACTGAGTCTTTTGATAACCTCAACGGCTACTTAGTCAAAAACAGAAAACAATGGCCAACGGAAACCAAGTAGAATGCAGTGAGTGGATCCGATTTCTACACCCTCCCATCGACTTGATTTGGGAACAATGGGCTGGCTGACTGACGTCTGCACAACCTTTCGCAGCACAAAGTTACAGTGCACCTTTCGTGAAATAGTCCCCGGCAACTTCTTTAGTGGACTCGTCAGGGACAACGCAGCGAATGTCAGCCTATGTCAGCGCCTTCAGGAGTGCCGTTTCTATGCGGATCATTATGACGATGACGCGCCGAATGGAATGACGAAGCACTTCATGCAGTGATGAAGCATTTATCGGTATACTATTGGTACTGTATCTGACATTCGCTGACCATGTTGCCCCAGCGGAGTCTGGATTCGCCACCAATAGCAATACAGGGTCTGATACCACATTTTCGATCTTCAAGGACTTTGGGACGGTTGTACGACTTTGCATGGGGATCGATCTTGATCAAATTCTGTCTTGATCTTGAGAGGAGAAAGAATGCGGTTAGTAGCTTAGTTGCGCGCTTGGCTCAGATAGGACGGCGCAGATACAGCACTATATGTATTTATTTGATGTTGTCGTACACAGCCAGTGGGTCGTCATCATCGTCTCACATCTGTCTACTCAGGCTCTAATTCCCTTTGTATTTACTAACTTGAAATCCGTTGGTGATTCATCTGCAGGGCCGCGAGTTATACTCTGGTAATGGACTACAGTGACCACAGTACGTTTATTGGTCTGCCTCGTTTCTGCGCAGTAAATACATTTATCAACTGACGACATACGCATCCTCCCAAACTGCGTAAGACAAGACCACGGAGGCTTTCACAGCTGAACGCGTCGCGCACGAGGACAAAACGCAGTTTGTTCCAATCTTATCTCGTTACCGATGTCAGCAGTTGTCAATGCAGCAAGTCAAGCTTCACAAAGTTAAACAGCAATAAGAGCGACGTCACGCTCGACAAGTCCAACAAAACAGTCCAAATTTAGGTGGTCCCAAGATACACCAACTATGTATTTGCTCCCGGCCGCACCTGACATGCTCAAAGTGGCTCCTACATCCCGAAACCAACGCTCATGTCGCAGCAGCCGTATATTCCAAACGGAGGCGGCGTGCGGGGCTTATCGGGAATTATTATGGGCTCATTAAAGCTTTGCGGGGTTTTTCCAAACCGGCGCGCGTTTCTGTAGGTCCAAAAAGAAAAAGACACCGGTATCAGTCACTCGTGAATGCTTGGTCATGTGAGGAGACCCGTCACGGATGACAAGGGCCTACTGACCTCTGAAAACGCTTTCAAACCCTCCTGTGATCAGAAAAATCATACGAGTCAGCAAAAGCAACATGTCATGACATAACATAGGCGAGATAGACGGGCACTAGAGTTCCGAAACATGAGGCCGGCTTACCTTAATGTTGAGACCTTTGTAAACCCGCGTACTTGCGCTACTGGCACTGTGGGATAGCACTGTTGAGTGGAAGTCGAGTTTCTGCGAGATCAGCAGGCCTTCTTTCGTCGATTGTACTGCATCAGGAGAGTTGGCGATGATCTCGCGCGCAACAGCGAGTGCTGTTGGGAGTACCTCAGATGGTGGCACCACGCGGTTAACGCTTTATAGTTAAATGCCAAGTTTTTAGTTAGTAGTGAGCACAGAGCTAATCTCTCCGGACTTTGCCAGAGAGATAACGCGACAAACTCACAATCCAAATCGCTCATAAGCTTCATTGGCGTCGACTGTTCTTCCCAAAAGTAGCATCTCTGATGCTAACTATAGAGTACAAGCCAGTCAGTATTGTATTTAAACCTTGGACCGAAGAAAGATAGAAATCTAATAGGAAATCACAAGACCGTACCTGATGTCCAGCAATTCGCGCCAATCGTGGAATACCTGTACGTAGTGCGCAAAAATAAGTCATTGCGGTATGCGAGAAAAAATAGAGTGATTCATTGTTACCTCCTTGAATAGCTACAACGCCTCGTTTTACCTCTGGTAGGGCAAACTTGGAGCCAGCGCCCGCGACGACGAAGTCGCAGTTAAGCACGATTTCTGTACCTCCGCCGTAGGCGCCACCCGACACCGCAGCGATTATGGGCTTGATTGACTGGCGACGCGAGATAGACGCAAAACCATGAGGATCGGCGGCTATCCTATCTTGTTCGTTTGTCTTTTGCTTCTGCTGATCATTGTTCCATCTATAGTCCGCACGAAATCACGGTCACTCTTAAATTTGTAATGAGAGAGGTCACGAACGCTTTCAGGTCTGCCCCTGCGCAAAAGACGCGTCCTACTCCAGTTACTATGGCGACCCTGTTGGATAGAGACGTGGGGTGTAACTAAGTACATGAATATTCGAGTAGTAAGAATGGTGTACCCACCATAGTTGGGGTTCAGTCTCGAACCAGTCAAGGACCTTCCTCAGGTCTTCCGTCATAGTTGGAGTCATGGCATTTAGAGCCTTCGGCCGATTAAACGTGAGAAGGAGAACATGATCAGCAGGAAATTCGACGATGAGCTCGTTCGAATGCGCTGGCGGCGTCAGAGTGGAAGCTGCGGTCATCGTCTGTTTCTCCGCAAAACGTGGAAGTGCGGGGAGAACAAGGAATTAAACATACTAGATCGGCAATTGACAGCTGCCGGTTCCGGTTTGGGTTGCCTCGCCTCAGTAAACTTTGTTGACGAAGGCAAAAAAAGGTGTAATTTTTGAACAGCAACGATGCGATGTGAATGGCAACGCAAGTGGAGCTATTAGTGGCGCTCGATGAATCTAAGTCAGCCTAGTTGACAACAATGGGCTAGATTTTGGAGCGGAGTGTCCAGGAACCCGAGGTAGCGGAACGGGATCATCATATAGTAGGAACGCTTTCAGACAGGAACGCACAAATAACAAGGAGATTGTGATGCAGATTGATGTTGATGTTCTCATAGTCAAAATAGTGATACAAGCAAGAGATGACTTCATTCCTCCCTACAGAACCTGATCAACTCGTACACACTTCTCCTCTCCCCGCTGCTGCATGATCGAAAGATCCAGAGAGACTAAGCCTTCACGGCGATGTAGTAGAATAGACACGCTGCTCGTGTGTAGCGGCGAATATGATAGCGGTATTGATGATTGAGAGCATTATGAAAAAGGCGGATGATGATAGCTGGGTATTGATGGAGATGCATGATGATGGGCTAAGTGAACGAAGTAAAATAAGGGACGGTGCGCCACGAAAAAGAGAGAAACGACGTACAGAATACTGAGGTGTTTACTTGAAAGGGCAGGTAGGGGAGTGGGCGCCACGCCAGCCGCAGTGGCAACACTGGGGGGAGCTCTGGTCGACACAAGAGGTCGCGTCGGCTTCACGCTTCACGGTCGTCATGTTGGACGAGGAAGCGGTGGTGGTGGTGTTGGTAGAGAACATTGTGAGTGAAGATGAGTAGTGCGAAGACTAGCTGAAGAAGTGCAGTTGGGTTGTTGGGAGTTGTTGGAAGAGGCGAAAAAACTGGGTCCTTTTAAGAGTTTGGCATCGGCATCAAGCCAGGAAGATCGTCCCGATGTAGAAGTGGATATGTGGCGTCCTAGGTCCCATGGTTCCATTCGAGCCGCTGATATGACAAAACAAATGGCAAGAAAAATAGGTTGCGGGTTGCCTCCCAATTTGGGTCACCTAAGCGCGATTCGAATCTAAATCAAAAAAGGAAATCGAGCCTGTCATCCCAAACCAAACCGGTTAGCCCCACTTGGCCTTCTGATCCCGGCAGGCCGGGCCCGCATTGGGTCACAGGAACCAAAGTCAAATGTAGACCATACGCCCACGCCCTGCCACGCCCTCAGATAAAGAAAGAAATAAAAAGCAATCACAACTGAAAACAAGGTCGCGTCAAGGACCCCGGGGAGGTGATGATGCCATGAAGCAGGGCTGTGCTGAGGGCGACTTGTGAAGACGACAACCCAAGACTTCGCATAGCACACACACAAGGCCTTGTTCTAGATGGAAACTTGGATAAACAAATGTGCAGATCTAGTACCGCGACCATCGTCATCGGTTTCGTGGCAAGGAAAAGACCAGAACAATGCAACCAAGTAAATGAACAAGGCGAGGCCATTGTTCCCCCCGGTCTCGTCGGATAGGTCGGGTCACACGCACCCTCACCTTGTCTTTCAAAAACAACTCCAAAGCCGCCTAGCGATGACGAATAGTTAATCATATCGGGTTGATTGAGGTCTATGATGTACTCGACCCGCGAGCTGGCCACAAAAAAAGGGTGTAATCAATAGTCCAATAATACATACACTTTCTTACATCCACCACACGTTCAGCCTCTGTTCGAATCGTGGTCTTTCATCTTCCTCTTTGGCACGTCCTTGTACCATTCTGGAACCTCGTTCGCTTTCGGTACGGCTTTCTTCCGCATCTCCCGTATTTCCCTTTCCTCGATTTCTTCTCTCTCCCTCCTCTTCTGCTCCATCACGCGCTCCAACTCCCGTTCCTTCTCACGGAGATGATCTTCGAACTTGCCTCGTTCACGCACACGCTCGTCGGTGTTCAGATGTAACGGAAGAGGAACGACCGGCACAATGTTCTCTTTCAGTTGTGCGAGTTTAGCTTCTTGCGCGGCATGCAACGCCTTGAAATCAGGCACCTGACGATGGTTACTCTTTTGTGCCTTCTGCGAGCTCAACAACCTCTCTTTCTCCAACTCGGCTTTACGCGCTTCGATCCGCGCATCTACTTGGAATTTAAAGCCCACAGACCTCGTGGGGTTTGTGGGGAACTGGGGGAGGGGCAATCCGTCAGAACAAGAAATAATCAACAATCCATCATCATGATATCACCACCACCACCACCATGTGGGTTCGCAAGAGCCCAGATTCCAGAACTTGGTTCTGCTCACGTGGCATGACGAAAAAAAGAAGGGACTGGACACTCACGCGGTCTTGATGTCGAGGCTTGTTCCTTGAGGACCCTGCCTCCCGCTGCATCGGTACAGAACTCCCCGTTATTGAGAGCTCATCCGGCCGGGAATCTGTTGGGCCAGAAGAACTGGAACTTGAAGCGTTGCTTCTGGAAAATGTGGCTGGCACGTCGATTTGACTCGTGTGCACAGTCGTTGAAGCCGTAGGCGCATGTTCCTGACGCACCCGCTTACTTGCCCCACGCGTGCTTCTGGTTCTTTGGCTCGCCGTTCGTATGGTAGATTGTGAGGTTGAGCGAGAGCTAGAGCTAGAGGATCCGGCGCCTCGAGTTGCGGGAGGAACGACCGCCATAGCGTCATTTGAAGCGGCGGCAAGCCTTCTCCCTTTCTTTGCCTTAGGCTCAGATGATACTGTAGATTCAGGCGCCGGTCTCTTTCCTGAGCGCCGCATGGGTGAACTTGGTGAGACAGCTTCCAAAGAAGTTGCACGGGGCACGGCGGCCTTGGAGGGGGATAGCTGTGATAATGTCAAAGGTTCGTATCGCACATCGCCTGCTTGATGCGCAGTGTCACTGTCGGGCGTAAAGTTCTGCGTTTGGATTGATGGTGCAGGGTTGGTGCTGGATGAAACGGTAAAATTTTGCTGACCCAAACTAGAGGGCCTGTCATCGAAGGTACACGGCGCTGTCAGCCTTTGGTCCAATAACAAGAAGGAAAAGAGAATACCCACCCAGACGATGTAAGAAATTTTTGACTATACATGACCAATCTTTCCGCGACACCGCCAGAGACTGCATCGCAACTAGTATCAGGGTTCCCATAGACTGGAATTACCGCATTATCCGAGAGTACGTGAGACTGAGGAGCAGCAGGAAAAGGTTGTTGCTGGATGGCCGGGACCGATGCGACGTTACGCGGCATCTTAGACCACGAAACAGCATTTTTACTTCTCGTTTTCGTAACTCCTCCCGAAACAACGGTCTGCTGAACGACAATAAGAGGTAAAAATTAAGTAAATCACTACGTATACCAGCAAATAACCTTCATACTCACACGTTTGGACTTCATAATTGCGACTTCTTGCTTGCTATTTGAGAGGCCTGGTTTATCATCGTGGAGTGGTTCACATATGTTCGTGGGTGGTGCCAACGTAGATGAGCCGGCAGGATCATTATCCAGCAGTGCCCGTACGGCCTCGAGGTTTGTCGTCGCCGAGGACTTGTCTTTTACTGTTGTTCGTGTGCGTCGCCTCACAGCCTTGTTGCTGCTTTCTTTTAGCTTTCCTTTGGCTACGTCCACACGAGTTTCTACATTTTGATTCGTAAACTTCGGCGATTCAGATTTAGACTCTGGTCCATGGACACGAGTAGGCTCTAGTGAGGTAGCGAGACTCGTTTCATGTTTGGAGCTCGACATAGGGGCAAGATCATGAAGGAAAAGCGTGCTGGATGCGATTCTAGATGGCCCAGGCGTTGGGTTCGCGTCGGCACCTTGAAGGAAACTCGGGTCGTCTGCATCTAACAGATAATCACTAGTGGCAATGGAATTCGGTATTTGAAACGAAAAAGATGCATCAGAGGCTGGAAAATGCCTCAGGCTGAGTTCGGCCTCGATTTGGTTTGGCATAGTGAATCAATTGGCGTTGGCGTATTTGACACCTAGTTCTTCCATTCAATACGCCTGTCTGTGATTTAAAAGCCACTCACTATATGAAAAAAGAATGAAAGCAGAGATGTATTGGTTTAAGAATGAGGATACAAATCGCTGAAGGAGTGTAGCGAGCGTTTCAATTTGAGACAAGTTGACTTGTTGAACGCGTTGAACTTGGCAGAACACGTGACCGTACCACCATACACTGCCAAACAACGCCACTTTTTGCAGTGGTTTACCAAGTTCACTTTTGTGTCCGAAACGCTTCGTGGCTCTTCCATCGTTTCTCAAGATGTATACGTGATACAGACAGAACTTCTGATGAAGTAAAACTGACTGATATCTGATTCCTTGACATGTAGGATAGAATTAGGTTGATGTCATCTCAAGAGTCGATGGAGGCGTACCATGCCGCGACTTCCACATTCTCACCAACAAGTAAATGTGGTTCTTCTTTACCAGTCCTCCGGCTGCTTCTTAACATATTTGAACTGTTAGACATGTAAACGCCGTCCTTGCTTGGATATCGTGACTTGATAAGTAATTCAAAGCGCCTTTGAATGATTTCCCTCACGACACAATCAGAACATACTTCCGCGTGGTGGATGAACCGCGGCGCTTTCCTCCTTCACTTCCCCAATGGGTATAGTCTATTGTAAATGCTCCAACCATAAGCAGTACTTGATGACCACGTCAGAATGTTGTGTCGTGATTGCTGTTCACGATATCCTCAATTGGCTTGTAGCCTGCGCAGCGCTCAATGACAGTTTTTAGACGGGCGTGTAATCCACAGCATGTTGTACCTGAGTCCCAAGATTTCCATCGTACTCATGAGCAGAATTTTTTCACCGCCGTGTGGACAAGTGCGCGCACAGGCCCATGTGTTGCATTTATTTGCTACGAGCGCATCCAGGCCGCGTCCGTGTTTGCCGGGATCGAGACCTTGTTTCTATCTTTGCATTGTCCTAATCAATGGTCTGTTGTCCATGGACACTGAAGCGAGTTTGACCCTAATGTTCTAGAGCCTAGATTGAGCAAATGCTAACACAGTGAGCCTCACATGTGATACACTCTCTCAAGTCAAGCCATTTGCCTCTGCGACTGCCCGACTCATTAATAGATAACGCTGTTTCAATCCCGTAATTTCATATTCTCATTGCCAGCAGCCGCGCTCACTTACGATATGTAGGCAAGTCTACCGTCTTGCATCATGAGAACTCAGCCGCCTCCTCGCACCCAGACTAATCCAGAGCGTTGACGCAGCAGATGCACGACGTGAATCATCAATGGTCGTTACGACAACTCTACGTTCTTGAAATGCTCTACACTAACTGGCAGATGAAATTACAGCGTTCAAAGCGTCACTGCCTAATCCGGAGGGGATCCAGACAGTGACTGGCATGGAGATCGACAGGGAAAAAGGTTTCTTCCTTTCCTTACGACGTTTCACGTCACCCCAAAATTCATTGGCCCGTCAGGTTGAGAACATCTGCCACCAGTTCCCCCATCATCTGAGTTCGACGTGCCCTCTTCGCGAGCTCTCGCGCCACGTACCCCGAGCGAAGCTGAACAACGGACAATGCCGTACTTTGTCATTTCACGGACTTTCCTTTCTCGTGGTACCAAATCCGATTGTGGAGGGCTCCATGGATCATAGAGAGCGTTGACGGCGGATATCATTTCGTCGCTCTTCTTCACAGTGCGTTTCTGGGCTCGAGGGCACGTGCATGTGGTGTGCTTCATGCCCGAGACCCTACGTATCACAGCGGAAGAGAGAGATATAAAAAGGTGTGAATTGTCAGCTTCTCTCACTGGCGAATTATAATTTAAAAGGGTTGTAGACTGCGATGAAAATTCGGTTTGTGAAGGGTATGTATTTGCGTATCTAAAACTTGTCAATTACACGAGCGACCGCAGCGACTGTCCGACTTTGCCCAAGGATGACACGAATTTCATATATGAGGTCGAGGTCTTGAACGTGAGGTCAAATTCTCTGGGAATTTGAAACTACCTAAATCAGCTTTTCAGCTAATCATCCACGATGTTCTTCTTCCCCCTGAAAGTGCTTAAGTCCGACGCGGCGACAAAGTAGATGGATCTTCTGATTTGCTATCACCGTCTCAACAACTCGCCGAGGCCCAGGCCTGCGTCGCATGACAGTACGCGGAGCAATTGAAAGCGAAGTCAAGAGGACAACGTTCCGTCCTCCGAGGCGTAGCTAGTTCAAGGAAAGACAGTCCCAACATGAGAAGCGGATATGTGTCTTTTCCGTGATGGTGGCGCAGAGTTCTATCCAGGATATTCAAGTCGAGAACGTTCGCACGAAGTTTGGGGTTGGAATATGCGCGGTCAGGGGATTCGAACTTTATGCTGTACGTGGAATATTTCTCCCTTTAAATGCAAGTTGGCCATCTTCCCCAAAGTACATGAACGTTCTGGCGTACCGAACCAAAAACAGACCTCACGAGACTCGGGGGTATTTGGCTAACCAGACCTCCTCACTATAATAATGCACCCAGTACCCGAGGAAAAAGAAACTGACGCATTTTGAGCACTGAATTTTGCGAGAAAATGCCTGAAAGTAGAAATATCCTCCCTGTAGAAGTGTCATTGTAATCCGGTGACAGGGAACGTACCAATATCAGGAGAACTCGCTTTTTGAAAAACCTCTTATAATTAATACTAGAAAGATAAAAGAGAAATTTCCGACACCAGTCCCTAGTATCTGTCAGACAAATGTGATCATTGGAACGTGTCAAAGCAACAGGACGCGCATTCCATGGCCTGAATAAATCGCAAAGAGTTGGTGTAGCCGTACATCCAGAGCAAAATTCAGCTAACGTCGCAGTTTGAAACCAGTGATCTTCAGCTACAGCGTCTAATTTGATTCCCAATTCTGACTCTGAACTGTGATGTTCTGAACTGTGAGAAGCAGTTCGAGCCATTCAAACAGTTTGAGCCATTCAAGCAGCTTCGATTGTTGCCAAGAACATAGCTTGACTAAGTTTCATTCAGTTCTGTTCATTGGTGTATAATCAAATTTTTGACAGTGTAATCAGGTCTGACAATCCACGTTTGCCCAAATGGACCACTGGGGAGCTTCTCGCCTTGAGTGCCGGAGCTTTCATATGTTCTTCGTATACAATTACAATCTTTGACAAAGCAGGAGACCCGCGTCTCGTCCTTTGACAGGATCTGATGATGTGCCAGCTTCATCATCTCTACTATGCCCCACCGACACCTACTGTGGGGAAACAAGGGGACAGCTACTTCAACTTGTCATCGACCACGCTTCTCCTTCCCCAAATCGTAAAGTTGATCCAATCGAGAGATGCCGTACTTGGCCCGTCGATCCCTTGGTACACCGTTGTTTTGCTTCCGGTTGATCGTCGGTATGATGAACTAGTCATACGTTTCGTCCCGAGGCTTGATGGAAAGGACCTTCAAGGTTCTGAGCCGTCCATCTGACTTGTTCTTGGAGAATTATGCTTACGACGATTAACTGCGGGGGGCGCACGCGACATCGCACATCATAGTTCCTTGGCCTCACTTGACCTTGATAAAACCACAATTATATTCCTTGATCCTCTAGCCGCTGTGTCTGCGGAATTTACGGATTTTCGCGTTCTGGAGCGGCATTGAGATAACCCTGAAGTTGTAACCACCTTGGAATTGGATGGGAACCACTGGTCATGCCCTGTCATTTCATAGAGACCTAGCGCTCTACACGTGTTACCGTGACGGGATCTTGAAAACCAGGAGGAGCTCTATACGCTTTGGATTAACCTTGAATATGGTGTGAAGAAATCAGGTATATGCAATCCTCATCAGCCGCCTCCACCGACTGATGACGAAATGCTTAAGCAGAGAATATGGTTAATGAATGAAGTTCATACCTGACGTGATCACACTTAAGTATCGTATTCATCATCGATAAGATGGATTCCTAACAGACCATGTGTTGAACTACCTGTTTACAGAAACAGCTGAACCAGTCATGCTTTGCTACTAGGCACTCTGCCGCTATGCAGGAAATAGACATCTCAACCATGCATGTCAGTTTGACTCCGTAATATTTGTGCGATACCCATCAAGTGCCTGAACCGGCGAGGTAGACTCCGAGGAAACATAAGGGGCAACAAATCGAGCGACTCGTCATTGGTTCATCTGTACGATTGAGACCAACCTGATGAATGGGTGGTCATCAGAGATTTCTCATTCGGAATTCTGAGCCCGCGAGATACGCTACGTCGATCCGTAAAAACCAAGCCATTACGAACGGGAGGAGAGCGGTATCGCAGGCTGAGCGCACTGGCCGTGGGCGCGCGCGCTCAGGGCTCAAATAAACCTGACAGATCGACTCTTTCTTCTTCATTCAACGCTGCCAAACCTCTCGAGACTTACAGCACGACATATTCAATTTATCATCTGGTGGCACGCGATCATGACTATACTCGTTCTTGCTGTTCGGATGTTTCTTGCTGCGAGGCGCTTCCCACTAAACCCATCAGACATTACCCGGTACAATGCACATAGTCAACCGTGAACACCTACTTCCCGAATAACATAACCATCAGCCTGAGACTCAGGAGTGCATGCATGCACTTCCTTATGACCTGTTCCCATCTAGGGATTGCATAACTTCAAGCAGAGGGTCTCTCAGCTATCACGTCAGTATGAAATGAACTCGAGGGATATCAACACAGATCTTAGCAGCTTTGACTGTTGTTGAAAAGGCAAGGCGGATCCTAGTAAATGGCGCGCTCTTCGAAGCCTTGACAACTGTGTTCGGCATTTCGAAAACCTGATATGCCACGACTATGATGTCCTTTAGGGTCGTAACTCAGTACCACGATGCCAGTTCTTTCTCTTCGAAGCATGATAAGGGGGTCGACAGCGATTTGAACGGTTTTTGAGCGCCAGAGCGGAGAAGATCGCGACCGCCACGCTCACAATTGGGATGTTATTGCTTACCTCGCATCCCGTGTGCTGCGTATCCGCTAGATAGCTGGTACGCACTTGTATTTTTTGAATAAACATTAGCATACCGCTGCCTCGCGACTCGTCTTCGCCCAATGAAGGGTGTCACGGTAGCTCAGATTCAAGTCTCTCAGAAGCATGTGCGATACTAGGTAACCCCTTAGAGACAAGCTAGTCTTTGAAATTGCATGGTTTGTGCACAGACTCCATCTCTCCATTCACGATAGGTACATATAAATATCTGGTTGGTTGTTCAACAGATAGTGTATAGAATGCCATTTAAAAACTTCCCGTTGAACAATGAAAAAATTCGGATACGGGGAATCGAACCCCGAGCTGCCGCGCTCCAGGATATGAGAGGCGGCAATGTTAGCCGTTACACCATATCCGACTGTACAAAACAGTTGAATTAAAATATAATATAAATAGGAACCAAAGGCAATCTATAAAACTTTACTACTACTACCTACAGGCTGCGATCCGAACACGAACCTCATGACGCGTCCCGTAAGAAACTAAATTTTACAACGTTTATGGAGGTAAAGTCAACTATAACGACGCCTAAACATATCCTCCAGATCATCCGATAATGAATCAGCATGCGCATGGGACGCGCGTCCAACGCATTCGTCAGCACCTCACCACATGCTATAAGAGGAGCGTAGGAGCACAGGACTCAGGTCTACTCAGGAACCCAGAGGAACCCCCACCCCACAAGTTCAACGATGTCATCTCAAGCTACTGTTTTGCATGAATTCGACCCTAAGAACATGCCGTTCAGGCGTCTCGGCCCCAGCGGCCTGCGGGTGCCTGTCTTCTCCTTGGGAGGATGTAAGTGTTAACGTTGTGTGATTGTGCAAGAAACAGATGTTGATCATATGCTGATATCTAATCTCTAGGGCTAACGCTTGGCGGATCCGTCGTTGGCGACCCTGTTAAGGTTTGTGTCTACATCATTGACATCTTTGCGCACACATGCTAGTGTTAACATTTGAATGACGGCAATGTAGGAAATCATCAAGACTGCATTTGATGCTGGAATTAACATGTTCGATACGGCGGAGGTGTACGCCTCTGGCAAGTCAGAGCTTGAGATGTGCGCGATAACTTCCACTGAATTGACCGAATGGATACGCTAACGTGATTCATCGCATCTCAGGGGACGTGTAATCAAGGAACTTGGTTTACGCCGTACTGACCTTGTTATTACTACGAAACTCTTCTGGGGCACCCGTAAAGGTTCGCCAAACAATAGCGGTCTTTCGCGCAAGCAGTGAGTTTGTGTAATAGCATCTCATGTTTTTGTTACTTGCTAACATCACTCCTCTCCAAGCATTATCGAGGGCACAAAAGAGAGTCTTGAACGGCTCGGTATGGATTATGTCGACGTTATTTTTGCGCATCGTCCGGACGATACAGTTTCTATGGAGGAGATCGTTAGGGCATTCAACTTTGTTATTGATCAGGGTTGGGTAAGTCCCATGCCTCGTCTATCTAGACAAGTGTTGATAGTACCTCACACAAGGCGTACTACTGGGCTACTTCTGAGTGGAGTGCACGGGAGATTGAGGAAGCATATCGTACGGAAATTCTCTTGGAAACTGTTGGGTGTTCTAATCATATTTCTAGACGTCGCTGATAAGCTGAACCTCATGGGCCCCATTGCTGAACAGTGCCAACACAAGTGAGTTTAACTTTCATTGCATTGCCTGCCAAGTTATTAACGGTGATTGTAGCATGTTCCATCGCGAGCGCCCTGAGAAGGAGTACGAGTACGTTTAGCTTTTGGCTTAGCCCAGTAGATAGATTCAAGGCTGATCCCGTTCCAGGCCTCTTTATCGCAAGTATGGCCTGGGTACCACAACCTGGTCATCACTGGCTGCCGGACTACTCACCGGAAAGGTATGATTCTCCACATCTTCGGCTAGTCAAGTAGATCTCTAACGAGATATCTAGTACAACGATGGTATTCCTGAAGGCTCACGTTTTGCTACCACCGCAATGTTCAAACAAAGGGCCGACAGTCTTAAAGAGGAGGAAGGCCAGGAGAAAATTCGCAAGGTTAGGGAGCTCACTAAGCTTGCGGCCGACGGTACGTCTTTAATTAGCCCGTGATATATCACAACCATCCGGCTTGGTCTGAAACATGAACGTTTGAACTGCAGAGCTACAAACCACCCCATCAGCCTTGGCGCTCGCATGGGTCGCAAAGAACCCTAACACATCGACTGTCATCCTTGGCGCCTCGAATGCTGAACAGCTGAAGGAGAACTTGAAAGCCGTCGACGTTCTTCCACGACTTACACCTGAAATCATGGAGAAGGTTGAAGCTATTCTGCAAAACAAGCCTGATCCTCCTGTAAGTTGCCTTATCGTCGAAAAAACTATTCACCGATGAATTGACTTGAATAGGTGAACTATGGACGTCCTGCTCTCGACAAATTAGGACGTCTTTAGATCGAATGCTTTATTAGTGTAGAATTGTGTACTGTTATAGATCCTGTCTTGGTATTCTTGTGCTCTACAATGAACCTGTGAATGTAACCGCTGGTGCCCAGCAACGCGTTAGTTGGTACGCGTCAGATCAGGTGACGACAAAAATGGCCTGCCCTCAATCACATCGTGACACGTACGGTCACCTCGACAGTAGCATTCAGCAGAACACCCTCAAAGACCGCCGCTCCGCCTAGGAAAGAGTCTTGTCGAAGTCGATTACAAGGCGCCAGTTTAGCCTCATTTTTCTTAAACTTATACGCGATGGTTTGTATTGATATGGTCAAGTTTGAAATCTGACTAAATCTCACATATCCATGTAGGTCGTCTTAGCAGCTTCGATATGCACGAAAGCGGGTAAAGGTGAGTGTTTTGTTCTTTCGAAATACAGATGATAGTGACAGATTACCCATAGCTGTGATCTCTCGTCAATTCCTGGATATGACGCGGACAAGAATCGAATCTCTTCTTGCATCTTTCCCGAAACTCATACCAGCAAACACGCAACACACGTCAGTAGAAACCGCTGACGTTCGATACGTTTATCAACCGCTAGAAGACCTCTACATACTGTTGATAACAAACAAGGCTTCGAATATCTTACAGGACATTGAAACGCTACATCTTTTCGCCCGTGTCGTATCGGATATCTGCAGGAGTGCGGACGAACGCGAGATTCTGAAAAATTCATTTGAATTGTTGGGCGCGTTTGACGAGGTCGTGAGCATGGGGTACCGAGAGAATGTGAACCTGATGCAGGTGCGGAGCGTGCTGGAGATGGAGAGTCACGAAGAAAAGATCCAGGAGATCATTGCCAGGGTGCGTTTATTACGATCTGGAATCTGCAGACCAGATTCTTACCTGAACGCGTAATTTAGAACAAGGAAGCAGAGGCAAAGGAGGAGCTCAAACGCCGCGCAAAGCAGCTGGAGATGCAGCGCAGGGAACAACAACGACGTGCAGCTGGCGGTGGCGGCAGCAGCTATCTTGGTGGCGGTGTCAGTGGATATTCACCAGTAGCTCGTTTCGATGCGCCAGAGGCACCTGCGCCTATCACTCGTGTCGCATCGACAACGCCTGCCCCTCGCGCTCCGGCATTCAAGGGTACGGGTATGAAGCTAGGTAGTAAGAAGACGAAGCAGGCAGAGCTCATAGATTCTCTCGGCGGTGATGTGCCAATCGCCAGCGTTGTATCACCAACTTCGCCACCCGCCCATGCGCAGTCTGCTTCTTCACACCCTGCTCCTGTTCACAAGAATGATGGCCGTGGAAGCCTGCCCGAGGTTGAGAAGGAGAGGTTAGTGGCAAAATTTTTTTCCAACTCAAACAGCATCCTCATCCTTTTCCATCATAGCATCCATATTGCCATTAAGGAACAGATCTCGCTCTCACTCTTGCGGGACGGGGGCGTGGAGTCAATGGAGCTCAAGGGTGACATGAACCTCCTCATCTCCGACTCTGCTTTGGCCCATCTGCGGGTCGCATTAACGCCTCCTACGGACTTTGGCGGAAACAACCTGCAATTCAAGCAACATCCCAACGTAGCCAAGTTCGCACCGGGTCAGGAGCGGATTGTCGCGCTTAAGGACAGCTCGCGGGCGTTCCCGGTTGGCCAGAGCCTGGCTGTACTCAAGTGGAGATACGCTGGTACAGACGAAAGCAATGTCCCACTGTCCAGTATGCTTCGTTTCATGACATGTTTCAGGCTTATTTCTGATTATCTTTTTTGCCGCCGCGTTTAGTCAACTGCTGGCCTTCGCCTTCGAATGACGGCACTTGTGAAGTTAGCATTGAATATGAACTTGAGAATGAGAATGTTTCGCTATACGACGTCGTCATCTCTATTCCTCTCCCGTAAGCAGTCGATCCTCATTTTTTCTCCCTTGCCCCCATTGACTATTGCATCCGGTTATCCAACGTCACAGTGCTGGCTCGTATCCCACAGTCTCTTCGCACACAGGTGATTGGTCCCTCGACCCAGGTTCACATTCCCTTGCATGGTCCGTCGTACGCATTGCTGCGGATGATGACACGCGCTCGGGGTCGTTGATCTTCACCGTCGGAGGTGACGACGTGAACGTGTTCTTCCCTGTCCAAGTTTCCTTCGTATCGCAGGGCAGTCTCGCGGGTATCGGCGTCGCATCGGTCAGCAGGGTCGATGGTGGGGAGGCACCGCCCTTCTCGGTGGACGCGCTTGCGCAGACGGAGGAGTACCTTGTTGTATAATTATGATTGGCAGTGTAGGGATGCATAGATGTTGTAATACCCAAAATTCAGAAGACTTCTCTGCTACTCTCTTAAACTCATTGCAAATACCAAAGGACGCTGCGATCGAAGCTACAGAAAACATCGATTTAGGGACGAAGAAGTGATGATCTCAAGTCTAATCATGGTCCTCGCCGTCAAATCTGTCGTTGTTAGTACTTGGACTATTACTTCCATCCCATTCATATTGACGCCAGCGAACTTGATCGACAAATTCTTCCAGATGATGCGCGTATGCTTTGAAGCCTGGTCATTTCCCCAAATAGAGATCATGAATCCGGGGTAATTTAGCCATAGTGCGTAACTTGAGGCCATCTAATAGCATATCCCCAACCGTCTTCTTTGGTGAGGATGAGGAAGCCATAGTTAAATTCCAAAGAGGGATTGTGAGGGAAAGCAAAGCCGGAAATGCTGGATAGAGAGAAGTCTGAGGATTAGAACGACATAAGGTTTTAGTGAAACCAAGTTCACTGCCACGAGAGGCCGTAAGCTCTTGGAGACATGGAAGGTTTCCGATAAGGGTCCAAACATTTGAATCGTTCCCGTGCTCTATTTCCAGCCGTACAAGTTGGTCCAAATGAAGAGTCTTCAGAATAGTCGCATCGAGTACTGAGAAATTGTTGAGGCATATGTCAAGGTCAAGCGTGGGCCGTAACCATCTTTTCTCTGGCTTATTTTCTTTGGACTTCCAGCATCGGACACAAGCATTCCCCAGGAAGAGCGCTTTAACTGAGCCATCTGAAGCATTGTCGAGCATCTGCACCAATTTTTGTAAAGTTGTAGTGGAGGACTCGTCCAGTGTCTGCAGAGCAGGGGAAAGAGCAGACTTAAGATGAAGTGTAGCTTTCTCTGTTGTCGGAAACGAAAGATAATCGAAAACGGAAGTCAAGATTGATAGGTTTTTGCAAAAAAGTGCGGCCCACTTGAGATAATTCAAGTACACTCGTTCTGCAACATATGGTGGTTCTTGATGAGGGTCTATCTCGGTAACGCAGAGGTTTTCAAGGAGGGGTATTCGCGAAAGGAATCGAAGAAGCTGAGCCATCGATGGGGCGTGACGCGATGACTTGGGAAAAGTTATTTCAAGGGATTTTAGGTTTTGAAATGCGGGAACAAGGTCCCAATTTATGCTCAACCCGTCCAGAAAGAGATATTGCAGCGAAGTTGATCCAGTGATGACTGAGATGCTCCAGCGTTCGAAAATGGTTCCCTTGTCGGTGATATCGACATATAGCACCTACGGCAGGAACGCATATCCTACTTTGAAAGAGACTTTATCTTTTCATCTACCTCGCATCAAGCGGCTCATTCTACAATGCACCTTTAGCGTTGACAAGAACCAGGAACTCCTCCACTTACTGGGCTCTCACGATCCCATCCTGATGGAATGGCTAGAAATTGACACTAAAGGAACGAGTGACGAAGCCCTGCTCAAGCTTTCAGGCGGCAATGTCCAATATTTATAGCTGACAAGTATCGTCGACCACAAACCTGGCGTAGAAAAAGCTACCTCACGCCAGTGGGAGCAGACATGCGCGACTCTTTGGACCCAACAGATGGCGTTATCGGGAGCATGTTTAGCCTCTTCATGAGCATCGTCGACGACCTGACTAAAGACGCGGGCAAGGACCTCAGATGGGATTCGAAAGGTGTTGGTGAGCGCATTCTAGCGTCTCTTGTAGTAGCGAACTATGGTCTCGTAAGCCTCGATTTGTTCTCGGATATACGTTTGAGCTCTAGTTCTACTATCAGCCGTGCCATTATTGAAGAATTCTTCGAGAATTGGGTCCACATAGGAGTCTGCAAGTTGTCCAGAATTGATTTAAGTTTACAACGCATAAAATTATGTCAGAATTACTTGCCCATTTTTTGCGTTGTAGCTTGAAGCTTGAGTACTGAGTTTCCAGAGAACTTAAGTATGGGTTGCACAAGATAAGTCGGAAAATGCCGAAGCTTTGGCCAGCCGCCAAACTGGCTGATTTCGATGTTCATACCCGGCTTGTTCATGCGTGGACCGCTGCCGGTTACCTTCCTTCCTTCCTTCCTTCCTACAACTCACAACTACTAGTAGCTACATACGTTTCATGCTACAACGATGGACACTTTGGATTAATTTTGCATTCTCTGAGCTTAGAATGCGGCAGGTTATATCGCAGTACAATGTCACAGTAGGCTGCGTTCTCGGTTCGCAGACGTTCCATTGCCACTTGCTTTGTCGTATTCCTCAGGCTACCATCTGTTGCTTTGTGGCTCCATATCTGTCCGCATGGAACAGGATTCGTGCATACAACGTAATCCTAAAGCAGTCGAAAATTCGATATTACGACGCGACGAGCGTTTCTCCCTCTTCTATGTTCTAACTTGCAATTGGTCAGACGGAAAAGAAAACATCGTTCATTCCATTCTTCGAGTCGTGGACACGGATTCTTTCCCTGGAACCCGACATCTGTATCTTCCACTGCTAAAGCTCAACCCCACGGCCGTCTACTGCTATAGGTTTTTCTGCATCATCTCTCTGCAATCGACGATCAAAATCTCTCACGGCGCAAACAAACTCAGAACCGAAGTTTACGAGGGAGATGGCCAATACGCATGATAATCCACCACATTCCACAGAGGTGCTTCCGGAGAAATCCCTGTCCGATAAGAAGGACGTGGCCACACGGAATCCGCCTCTTCCGAGTACGCATACGACTCCTGTAAACCCTTCCCCTGAAAGTGCACGTATGATGTGTGTACGAGAGCTTCGCAAGGGTCGCTTTAGGGACCTGGTCACTCGAGAAATTACATGTCCATCCTGCCAGAAGACTATCTGCCAGGTCAGCACGCCATACTTGTGTGCACAACATGCCATTGACTTGCTGCCATACAGCCCGCCGATGGATTGAAGGGCCGGTATGACTTGGGCCGAGTGCTACATCTTCGTTGTCCTCACTGCAAAGCTATCTACTGCAGAGGATGTCATCGACGCGTTGATTGCAACAAGGAGTGCATTTCCAGGCACGGCTGTGCAGTCAAAAAATGCTGCGCCCAGGTTCGCGCCCTCGCAGTCTTCGAGATTCTTTCTGCTTTCGACGACAAATATCTCGAATTGGTACAGAGATGGTTTGAAGAGAAACAACTTGGAACCATCGAAAACCCCTTCCGGTACTGTCCGCGCATAACATATCTCGACTCCCACCTCTGCGAACAATTAGCGAGCCAAGGAAAGGGGGATCAAAGTATTTGGACTCTCGTGGCGCGTACCACACGCGCGGTCTATTTCTGGCTACTTCCTGAAGATACAGAGAACGTCTTGGATCCTTCTGTTGGTCCAATATTAGCAGCATCTTTGTTGCTTGAAGCAATTCATGCGTACATGGCGTATGATCTTTACCACGGCTGGGCGCCACGGTCCAGGCGTTGGGTGAATCGACTTATCCACATGTGCAATCTTGTGAAAACTTTACAGAAAAGGGACAATCCAGCGGTTAGCGAAAGGGTCACCACGCCTCTCTCTGTGGTGCGGACTCGAGGGATTCACGAGTGGGTATGGAATGACGACGACACTTGTGAATGGACTGATGAAGATGAGTACCCGGATAGCTCTTGGACTTTTCGTTCGCCTTGTTTTATTGAATGGTGCACGCGCCCATTGAAGCAATTCCTCCCAGTGTTAGACATACACTAGACGAACGAGTATGTCGATCCAAGGATAATAGATGGTGGCCCCCTGTAGTTGAATCATTTATTCAACCCCTTCTCCGATCGAGGATTTCCTTTTAATTAAGATGCTTCATGTGGTATCTATTACCATCAGAACCCACTTTCCATATATCTACAAATTTTTCTTTCAATAGGTCTATAACTTCAAGCACAGCATGGTTATTCCTGCCCAGAGCTACCAACGAATTGACTGTGGTTGGGACGTACCTAAATAAGGTCTCCCTTGTAAGTTCTTGTAATTGTTAGAAGGGTCAAGTGATGTGGCTGTGGTCTTGATCTCTTTTTCTTTTGCCACCGCCTGAAATTTCAACATCAAATAGAGCACAATAACTGTCCAGTGTATCCATTTATCGGTGAATATCACTGCCTTTTCACCGTTTTTGAACAATTGGCGCCCACATAAAAGATGCCAGAGGGGACCATGTCTTTGAATGTCACCAAATCGCCCGCCTCCCCAGCTACACTGTTAGGATCGACGTCCTTTTCTTCTGAGCGTCTGTAATGGCAGCTGTTGCAAGTAATCCTCACTCCTATCATGTGCCTGGTCCTTCACGACTAGGGCCCCTTCCAGCGCTGAACCAAGCCTTTCGCCCCCCGGGCTATGATCTTCCTGCTTATCCACGAAAAGAACCCCTTCCAGCGCTGAACCCAGCCTCTCAGCACCATAATCGTCCTGGTTATCCACGAAAAGAACCCATTCCAGCGCTGAACCCAGCCATTCGGCAGCATAATCCCCCTGGTTATCCACGGAATGAACCCCTTCCAGCGCTGAACCCTGCCGTTCAGCGCCATGATCGTTCTGGTCATCCACGAACAGAACCCTTTCCAGCGCTGCAACCAGCCTTCCGACGCCATGATCTACCTAACCTCGATCGCGAAGAGAGGCAACGGCGACAACGCCGTGCACAAGTAGAAGCAGCCAATGCGAACCGTCTCCCGGACCCAGCTCCTCTGCAGCCCAAAAAAGCGGCGAAATGCCATCCTTCTCGAGATACAGGGAAGGGGTTGCACAATCCTGTCGGGACAGAACCACCGACGTCTGCACCTGATGTTACAGAACCTAACATCCCCGTCCCACAGGCTGAAGATGAACATAGGCAGGAGGTGTTTCATCTACTTTCCCCATATGTTCCCCAGGGCAGGTGGCAGTCAGTGGTACGCCGCTTCGTGGACCGAATACCTGACAGGCAACTACCAGAAGTTATGGAAGGCTTGAATCGGAGCCAACCGTTCTCTGCTGAACAAATTGAATTGTTAGAACATTGTTTTCCTGAAGTGCCAGAGGAAATAGAGCCATTCGAGCGCGCTCTTGATGCCCCTCTCGGGTCTGAAGAGTCTGAGGCTGGATATGAAACCTTCTGGAGGATGCTCGAAATATTAATGAATCGCTTGAAGTCCCCTTTTTGTCCGCCAGCACCTCCACCGACTCCAGATGTTAGTCCCAGTGGCACCCCTGGAGGCTCCAAAAATCCTCTGGGCCGCACAATGTGGTCTCGTTTAGCCCAGAGAGTCAGGAGAGCTTTCAGACCGAAACAAGGGAAAGACGACGAAAGCGACGACGCAGCAAGTTCGGTAATGTCGAGTTTGGAACCTGCTGAGCCCATGGGAGATGACGCGGACGAGTTTACGGCACCAATCGTTGAGCTCCGTCTCAGCCGTCTTGCCCGCCATGTTATCGAGGACTTTGCGTGTACTAGATGTGGGACAGCCATTCGAGCTGTAAGTTGATTTTCTGCACTTCTTGCGAGACCATCTGCTGAGGTATTATCATACCAGCGTCGCTCACAAAAATCTAATCCTCGGATCGGCTTAAATCTCCATCTGCGATGTCCGAACATACGCTGCAGCGCAGTGTTCTGCAAGGGATGTCGCCGCCCCGTGCCAGGATGCCAACCTGATTGTGACGCTCGACACAGATGTGGCCTGAAACGCTGTTGCTCAGACGTTCGCGCAATGGCAATTTTTGAACACCTATCTATATTCGACGAGGAATACCTCGCACATCGCCTTGATGATATCGACACAGAATATGAGCCGCATGAATTCCTTGAAAATGCCTTCGACCTTGCTAACAGTCGCCACCCTCCATTCCGACGCTTCCTCAGAGTCTTTGAACGTACCCTGAAGTACGTATCTTTCTGGCTTCTGCCCAAAATTAGATCAAACGTCGTGTGCTCTCTGGTCGTCGAGAAAATGTTGGCAACTTCGCTCCTCTTCGATGCTATTCATGTGTTCTTCAGTGAAGTTCGCAAGATAGAGACGCTCACGGAGTTTCGCTCGTGGGGACCGCTGATTCGAAGGGTTGTCGATCTGGTTTCTATCTTACACTGGCATCAGGAGGGACCACTGCAAGAGCTAATCATCGATCCTCCTATTGCAGTCGATGACTCTCCGGGTTTAAGACGACTGGTCTTGCAACATGACTCCGTTTGGGAAGGGACTATTGCAAGAGAACAACCATCACTTTTAGAAAACATGCAAAACTTCTGGCGAGATCTCGAAGCAAAATTCCCAGAATCCGAGCTTCGAAGCGCTGCTAGCGAGTTTGACGCGAGCTTGTACGCCTTGGCTTCGAGTTTAATGTCGAGGAGGACAGGAGGGCCTGACACTCACTGGGCTTGATAATATTCCGGCTTAACTATTTATTCCTAAAAATTGCTTTATTACACTGTTCACATACTTACCTTACTACGCTATTCTGAAATTTACAACGTTTAATAAAAAAAAACGCGTTTTCCGGGTTAGGGACGCGTTGTTTGTTCGTGTTATACTTTGTGGGCGAAGATGCCGTTTTATTGCTTTACCACTTCCAGCACCAATGTCCAACCAAAATTTTGCTACTGAACAGCTTCTGGAACTTCTCATACAATTAAAGGTCTTTACTTGCGCCACATCTTATTACTTTGCTTTAACTCGCCACATTATTGCAGAAAACCACACCTGTAGCCGCTCGTGCGATCCTTAATGGCCAACCACAAATAGCTTATGCTCTCATGACCCTAATGGTGAAGCTGAATGCCGTCAATTTTGAAGTTTTCCAGGTAATTCTTCGTTCATGATTGCTTGATCTGCATTTTTCTCATATATCCATCTTTGACGACCAGAAAACGTTAGCAGACTATGGCAAAACAGCTGGCGCAACTACGGCGCCACCAGCAGTAGCAACCCCAACACCGAGCATGCCTCCGAGCGTGCAACCGACGCCAGTGCCGGCAATACCTCCGCATATGTACCCGCATGGTCAACATTATCGTACTGCTACACCGCCCACTCAAGCACCGTATCCATATTCAAACGGCCAATCGCTACCTCCTCAGTCAAACTCGCCGAAACCATACGGACAGCCGCAAGGCCCACCAGCCCCTCCTAATGCTGGGTACGGATATAGTCAGCCCCAGCCTCAGTATGGATACGGTTACAATGCTCCAGCTCCTGGCCCAGTCGCACCACCTAGAATTCCTGATGCAATAGCCGCAATGCCTGAAGACCAAAAGGTAACTTTCTAAACTTATTTGAAAGGACCGAAATATGAATCTCTTTCTATCGGTACAGGCGCTCATTATGCGTGTACTTGCGATGACGCCAGAGCAACTCAATGCTCTTCCGCCATCTGACCGTCAGACATATATACAATTGGTTCGTGGTTTTTGCCCTTTTTCTGTCAGAGCACATGTATTCATGCACGATTACTTTCACTACGCAGAGAAATACCCTTGGTGTCGTGTAATCGAGAAGCCACGTAGCCCATCCATCCTCATGTGCGAATGGATCGATTCTCTTTTGGCGACAGAGGCTGCTCAACAACCTATTTACACCACCATGATTCCCATCGTGAATGCGCTAGCGACAGCTCCACGCCCTTCAAGACAATTCTGTAGGAACTAACGGGCGTAGTACAGTACTCTCTAACACTTATTGTGTATCTATAGACAACATGTATCACCAGACAATCCATGATACCTTTACAAACGTCATACAACGAGAAAAAATGCATTACACGGCTAATCGATTCTTGTATAATCTTAAGAGTGGCCATGTGCCCTCCATCTGGATTGTGTAGTCGTATTCTAACGCCTTCATTCATTCATGACGTCTATATCACAGGATAACCGAAATAAAGAAAGTACAACAGAGGTTATACAGTGAGAGGTTTTTTATCCTTTTGGGCTACATGGACAACAGGTATATCAGTGAGACTCGACTCGGTCATGAGTATCAACACACGCACCCATAGTGATCCTGTCGCCCAAAGACAACGCAATACCCTGAGTCTTGCTACGAATGCGTACATGACCAGTAATACCACCAGCCTCTGTCCGCTCGATGCTAAGGTTCGCCAGCGCATCCTCACCTACATCAGTAAGATCAGCAAAGACATCATCGGTGGTATGACGACGAAGGAAACTAACCAAACAGACTGCGCGCATACATGTTGGCAGAGAGGAAGTCGCAGTCGCCTGATGTGGCACCTTCAGGCGTGAGGCACGACATGTTCGTCGCCTGCATGACGTGCTTGAGGTATTCCCGAGGATCCCTGTAACGTGGTATCAATGGGACGTTCTATACATGCAACAACAGCATGAACGACTTACGAGACTGAGCTAGAAACGTTGACCCGATTCTCCCACTCAAATTCAGTCCACATGCTCCGGAACTGCGCCTCGTTACAATAAGCCGGCTTGATATAGTCCATGATATCGATATGAATATCGTTCAAAATGACACAAGCCTCGGTCAAGTGAGGGCCCTCCCACAGGATGCTTCCGAAGATGACACCGGTCTCGGTAGACGACACCTTGATTGTTGCTTTGATGCTCTGGAATCCATGCGGTGCGATAGTGAAAACAGAAGGACGCTCGACGAGCTTAAGGTCGCCTAGAGTTGCGAAGTCCAGGCATAGGTTCTGCAGGGTATCAGCGGTCTGGTTGACCAAAAGGACATCTAGTGGATGGAAAGTCGCGTCAGTTAAGGCGTTCTGGTGGCTGGCAATAAGAGAAATGTATGAGACGTACCGAGGAGAATGTCGAAGCCATGCATTTTGACGTAGGCTTCAGCATATATAGGATCCGAGAATCCTGCAAAGATTCATCGGCGTCGTGATTCAAGGGGTTTGACTACAAGACTCACCAGTAAGCTGAGAGATACGACTAAGGTTCGACATGAAGTCCTCCTGTTGTTCCCCGGCACCGGTCGCTCGGCCAAGGTCTTCAGTATACTAATGAAAGTTAGCGACATATAATATCAAGGTGTGGAGCTGACTTACATCGATAGCCTCATCTGCTGTCTTCTTCGAGAATTGGCGGAAGGAGAGAAGGTCGTCAACCTGCACGATAGCGACTTTCTGCTTCTCAGATTCCTTCTTCTCAGCAGCGACCCTCTGAACAAAAACATCAACAAAAGAACAAAGAAGTAGGATCATGAAGAAAGAACCTCTTGAGCACCAAGCATTTTAGAGTATGCAGCCTTGGTATCGTTCAGGAAGACTTCCTGAACAGCTGGCTCAGTCTGAAGCTCGCTGAGAGTCTGGATGCAGTTCATGATGCGCTCATTGGAGTCCTCATCGATCTGTACCGTCACAAACTTGGACTGGCCAACTCTGATGATCGACGTCATGATCAACATAGACTGTAGACGGGGTACAATCAGCCCAACGTGGTGATCAGTTCAATTTATTCAAGCCCATACCTCAGCCCGTAGAGTGTTCACAGCGACCGAATCCGTAGATTTCTCAGCGAAACGCAAGACCAACTTCGTCAGCGCAGCAGCCAGCACCGCACCAGTGAAGAAGTCACCACCCAGGATAAGCGTTCGCAATGGCGGTTTCGACGCAGCCTTGACCGCCTCGAGCCGGGCAGCAGTGGTGCTTGAATACGCCGTCTCCGTCGCATACGTCCCATCCGCAAGGACACGCGGCCTCGCAGCAGCCTTCTCCTTCTCCTTATCCTCGCCCTCCTCACCGCCATCCTCCTCGCCTCCAGCAGCATCCAGCAACCGTTGTTCAGATGCGAGAATCGGGACTTCGCCAATCACCCGTCGGATTTCACGCATCGCGCTCTGGATGTCTGAGATCTCCTCGACGTATTCACCGAGAATCCAGAGGATGCCACGGAAGACTTTGCCAGACTTGATTTCGGGCAGCGTGTTTATGAGCTTCTCGGTGATGGTGGCACGGAGTGGAGGGAATTTCTCGACGACTTCGCTGAGTGGACGTTAGCCATGGGTTAGAAAGAGTTTCGAAATAGTCAAGTACGTACCGAACGAAGGAGACGACATCAAGGGCGGAAGGGTTGTTAGAGTCGCCCAGGAACTCCATCAGAGCATGGACAACGCTGGCTGCAACCTCGGAGAACTTGATGGCGGTGACATGAATGGATTGAATGAGGAGCTGTCTGTATTCCGGTGCCTTGGAGGGAGGGTATCAGCATTATGCGGAATTCTAGCAACATACGAAGCTACCTTCTCAAAGTCTGCCTCTTGTGTCTTCTGTAGCTGTTTCTTAAGGAACAAGACTACTTCTTCGACATTTCGGCTCGACGTCATGCTCAGCACAATCGCGATGGCTTTCCGGCGGACTTCCATATCAGTACTGTCAACCGGCGTGAGTGTTTTCAGCGCAAAATGCTAACGGTGACTACCTTGATGACAAGATCTGGAGGACGTCCATCGTAAGGCTATCCAGAATGTGACCATGTTTCGATCGGAGAGTATCAAGACGGTCCAAAACAATCAACTTCACATTGTTGTCAGATTCCTTGATAACCAGGTGGACGAAGCACGAAGCGGCAGCTATGGAATCATCAGCAATGATAATTATATATAAAAGAATGGTTTCATACCCTTAATGGCAGCAGGGTTTTGGGTAAGTGTCGTCAGCGTTGTCGCGGCCTCGTATTTCACAGCATGGGACGAGGTCTCAAGGAGTTCAAAGATGCATCGGATGTATCTTGACTAGGGGGGGTTTTAGTAGTGCTCGAAGAATAAATTAGCAGAGCGACATACCCTATGTGCCGAGTCGTTCTTGCAATCCAATCGTATGACTTCTATGATGCTCATTTGCAGCGTCTCATCTAGCGACGGTATCGTATCGTAAATGCTGAGTATATATTCCACAGCTTTGGGCATTGAACACTGTGCGAGGAAGACGAAAGCGTTACGCTTGCATGTAGAGTCGGTTTCGGCAATAAGGAAGGTGTATATGAGCTCTGGTGCATCGGGAATGAGGTGCTCGAACTCCCGATAAATGGAAAATATGGCGAAGACGGCGTTTTTGCGGACATAGGAATGTCGATGTTCGAGACAAGATCGACACGTCGGGACAAGGGGTTCAAGTAATTCAGCATCTTTGGAGATTTTCTGGAGGAATCGTAGAGTAGCACCGCGGATGTATTCATTGGGATGTTGCTATTCAAAAGAGTCAGAATAGCTTTCAGCCTTGAATTAACAACTCACCAAGTCATTTCGAATAGCGTTACTTGAGGATCATGATCAGTTAGTTAGGAATACGCTGATAATGTCAAGAAAACATACACAACAAGAATCATTTCCTGCTTGAGCTTCCCATTCTCGTCATACTTCGGACACACTTCCCAGTAGAAATGCAGCAACTTCTTCAACTGCTTATTACGCGAAGGTAGGACGTATTGAATGATCGGCATCATCAGCGTTGGCTATTCACCGCGCCCCACTTCATTCAGCACAGATACACGCAAAAATGGTAACGAAACGCCCACCTGAGCGTTCCCATTGATAGTCGAAATAATGATTTTGCGCAACGTGTCCAGTTTAACTTCTTCAGAACCCTTCTCCAGCCCAGAGCGCAGTTCAGCGGTAGACGGATGCTCCGCGCTAGACTCAAGAACGATGGTATAGCATGATGAATCCGGCGTGGCCATCGTGTGCGGCGACGAACACGCAAAGTCGTCGAGATAACGTGGAGGAGGGGATAAGTGGTCGTGGGAATATAGTCGCGTTCCACGGACGAAATTACAAATAATTAAAAAAATAATAATTTCCAAAATTCATAATGCTTAGTATACTGTTACTGTACCGTTGTACAGTGTACTGCGAAGAAATATATCCAATAAAATCCCGAATAGAATAAGATAATTAGGCAGTGTATTGTGGCGGTTGGACCTCGTCGACTGCATCCATCTGGAAGGCCTGATGCCTGCCTGGCTTCTTAAAGTCCCCGATCTGAGCCTTCGCTCCTGAGATATAGCCCACGCCTTGCGAAGGCGTTGTATTCGTGATCATAAACGTGCCATCGACATTGGGGTTATAAAGATGGCTCTCTGCATGTGAATGAGCCAGTGATTCGGATGACAAAAGACCGGAGGACGAGGCCTGGAATGGCTGTATGGCGCCGCTGGTGGGAGAAGATATGGAAGTTGTGGGGTGGTGTTGCAGTGGAAATGCAGTTATTGGTGATACGGCCGAATTACTGGTAAGAGGACCTATGGCAGACGCAGGACTACCATGCTTTCTTCTCCAGAAAAGCCTCGCAATTATGATTGCAATTAGAACGACACCTCCAACAACGCCCCCGGCAATAGCTCCGACATGAGTGTGGTGACTCCCTCCAGTATTATTGGTAGATGATGTTTCATTTCCTGAAGAGGACGTAGTGAGGTAGATGTAATCAAGGGTGAGCGGAGTAAGTTGTGAATTGCCGTTGTATGTGACCACCAAATTGTGGGATCCTGGGGCAAGTTGAGGGGTCGTGAAGAAGAGCTGATTGTATCTCGACGTCCCGTCAGTCGATGGATGACCGGCTAAAGTGAATGACGTCGATGTGCCGTTATCGATAGAGTATGAAGCAGAGCTCGCGTTTCCCGGATACTCAACGGGTATGTAACCCATCCAAATAAGCTGAGTACCTAGGTGCCAGTCGAGGATTAATATCATACCAAAGAAATATGAGCCTGGAGCTTTCATACCGGTAAAATTGAAAGAGACTTTCCCGCCCTGAGTATTCGTCATATTCGCCAGCCCGTCCACTCCTTGCCATGTAGAATCATAAGACAGTGCAGGATCCATATTGTCGACCCGTACAACAGAACCATTGACGGGAGTTGTCGGTGTATACTCGACATAATCAACCCAAAAGGTCGCTCCCTGCTTCATACTAACATTCAAAGTAAGTTCATGTGATCCATCGTAGAGAGTGTCGCTTTCGCAGAGGGGCCAATTATTCTCCTGGTATGGCGAAGCTGGAGAGTTGCCTATACTAATGCCGTCAATATAGCACTCCCATGGTGGATCAAAGCCCGAAGGGCTCATCAAGGTGCTCAGATTGTACGCCAGGGCAAGATCGACGGTTCCGTATACCTGAATCGTACTTCCTACAAATGCCCCACAACAATTAGCTATCCAAACTCTCGAAAAAAGACAGGAAAATCACACGCACCCTGGAAGGACAGAGCGAAACTATCATTGGCCTGCGTTGCGTGTAAGGTATGGTTATACGTTACACCATACGTCCCATATCCATCCTCGTCGCCAGTTGAGTTCTCGAGCCACCCGGAGCCTATGTACTGAATTTGAGGGTTCGTATCATCAAGGACTACCGGCCAATTAGACTGTGACATCGGACGAGTCACTGTTCTTTAAGCACCAGGCGCAGCTGCTCGAGAAGGTGTTCCGGGAAGAAAGAGTCAGGCTTAGAAAACGTTTGGGAACATCAATTTGCCTCCGTATGAAAGAAAAGGGCTGAATAAATGGGGTTCACTTCAGGAACACTGGATCAAATGATAGGGTGGCACAGTTGCTTCATGATTCATCAAAAAAAATATATATATATGGGAGCGTCGGGCGCACTGGTGAGAGAGGATTATCTGTGTTGTTACTTGAATTGTTGAATGGTTGCGAATCAATAACGTACCAATTTGAGTCTGCATTCGATGGGGCTGTACCAGACCTCAGTCCTTCGTGGAAGCTATGGACGGATCATGGAAGCATTAATACAAAAGAAGCATTAATACAAAAATTTCTGTTGACTTGGCATCAAAGGACGGTCGTCGGTCGAAGGAACGATCGGAGAACCTGTGAATGGGGAAACCGAACATCTTGACAAGCGCAGCAAACTGCCAGCAGTTAGATATTATATGGTTACTGTATCACAACAATGAGTAAATCCAGGTCGGTGAAATTTGTCCGATTCAGACACGCTACACTTGCGATGTAAGGCAAGCAGTCAGTTTGTGGTGATCATAGAAAGAAAGCTGTTGTTCGATATCGACAACTCCAATCATTGATCGCTTATGATAAGAACTATGGCGGTTAACTCTGCCATAGGTAGTCTATCTTGACACAAAATGTCAGAGCGGATCTGAAGCGGGCCATAGACATACGTACTGAAGAAATGTTTTATGGCACATCCAAACTCCTTTGGCAGCTCAACTTCCTGCTTCTGTACAAGTAATAAGAATTAAGTATCTTTAGAAGGTGAGGGGCCTACGGTAAGGTGGTTGTTTTCATGCCTTTTCTCCAGCCAGGAAAATCTGGCGACTACAATTGCAATTGGCATAACATACCCCGGAAAAAACTGCGAGCAACTGGCCACTCCCAGTAGAGGTCGTCACGGGTAAGAGAACGACGTGAATGAAGAGAATAGCAGATTTGGAGATAATTAAGACGCCAAGAAGGAAAAGCCAGACGATGTTTTTGAAGTTGAATGTACTTACGACTGAACGCCGAAAGTCTACAAAATGATTCGAAATCTGCACATGATGCATGCACCCGTCCTTTGCAGAAGTTACAGGCAATTACATGACGAGTAACGAGTTCGATATGATAATGATAAATATCACAAATAGAACATCTATAATTATGCCGTGTATTGTGGGGGTTGAGCCTCGTCATTTGAACCCATATGTAAATGGATCGACGACAACGCGTTGGTGTCTAATGATAAACCAGAAGGCTCGTCTCCTTTGGACTTGTTAAAATCCCCGACTTGAGCTCTGGCTCCAGAGACATAGCCTCCACTCTGCAGTGATATTGGATTTGCAATGTTCGACATACCACCGATGAGGTTATCTGAGGGATGGACCTCTGGAGGTGACGGAACCAATGATTCGGGGGGCGAGGCCTGGAATGGCTGTACCGCTGACCCTTTTATAGCCCCATGCGTTTTTCTCCAGAGAAACGTGGCAATTACGATTACAATTATAACGACGGCCCCGACAACGGCGCCAGCAATAACCCCACCAGGAGCGTGATGACTGCTTTTCGTCGTATTAATATCGGGGGATGTTTCATTTCCTGAAGAGGATGCTGCTGCTGAGAAGGACGTCGTAAGATAGATGTAGTCGAGGGTGAGTGGTGTAAACTGTGAATTGCCACTATATGTGACAACCAAATTGTGAGGTCCCGAGGCAAGTAAAGAGGTTGTGAAGAAGAGCTGATTGTATTTCGGCGTCCCGTCGCTCGATGAATGACCGGTCAAAGTGAATACTGTTGGTGCGCCATTATCAATAGAATATGAAGCAGAGCTCGCGTTTCCCGGATATTCAACGGGTATGTAACCTATCCATGTAAGCTGAGTACCTGCATTCGAACCGAGGATTAGAGTTGGATCGAAAAAGCTCAATCGGAACTTTGATACCGGTGAAGTTGAAGGACACTCCTCCTCCCTGAGTGTTTGTCATTTTGGCCAACCCATCGACTTCTTGCCATGTAGAATCGTAAGAGAGTGCAGGATCAGTATTTTCGACCAGTACAACGGAACCATCGATGGGAGTTGTCGGGGTATACTCAATGTAATCAACCCAGAATATTTGTCCCGGGTTCATACTGATGTTCAAGGTAAGCTTATGTGAGCCATCCGAGAGAACACCTTCGCAGAGGAGCCAATTGTTTTCATGATATGGCGAAGCTGGAGAGTTGCCAATACTGACGTCATCAATAAAGCACTCCCATGGCGGATTGAAGCCTGAAGGGCCGGTCAAGGTGCCAAGATTAATTTGTAGGTCAGGGGAAGGTCAACAGTTCCGAAGACCTTGATGGTGCTTCCTAACAAAGGCGGCGTTGTAACAATGAGTATTCCAGTTTATGGCAAAGAGTAACGCGTACCTTCAAAGGATAGGGTCAAACTATCGTTAGCTTGCGTGGCATGTAGCGTCTGGTTATACGTTGCACCGTATGTCCCATATCCATCCTGGTCGCCAGTTGAGTCCTCCAGCCATCCTGAGCCTATATATTGAATTTGAGAGCTCGTGTCATCGAGAACGACCGGCCGATTAGGCTGGGACATTGGACGTCGCTACCTTCACTTAAGCTGTATGTTGTTTGAAAAGCGTCTGGGAAGACATCAGGGATGGTTACCCCCTTACGATCAGTGAGAGAGATAAGTATCAAAGGTTTCCGGCATCACGGTGGTCAGAAAAGATCACAGAACTGCCACCTTGCCTGGTGCTATTCATCAACCACATGGTGCAAAATCAGTGTGACATGACTAAGATATATGTAGATTTCCAAACTCGCATTGCAACAAGCCGCAAGCAGAAACTCTGGTTAATACACTACACACGTCATGTAGTTAACTTCTCCAGAGGATCAATGATCATGCCAGGCTGAGCGGAAGTCAGTCAGAAGGCAGGCGAGTGAGATTGAACAATAGAACGTACCTTCTTCACGACACGAGGTAATGTACCCCGCTGGAATGCTACCCTCGTATTCCATTCCGTTCCAAGAGGTTGCTCCATAGCCTTTTCAAACTGAGCTTTACTTGTGTAAGGGTACGGTAGGTCCTTGACAAGGTACTTCGCGGCCTTCTTGTCCCGCTTTTCTGAGATAATGACATGCGCTTTCCCGTAATCTGCGCGGTTCGTGGGATCAATGCCCGCGATCTTCTTGATCCTTTGAGGCTTCGGCGGTTTAGCCTGTATGCCTCCACCGCCCCACGAACCCTGTTGCGAAGTACATGAGATCAAAGGTGCCAACGGCGACATCAAAAGATTTCTTACCCAGCCTGGTATTGTTGTGTCAACCTCACGCGGCGCATCTGAAGCAATTTCGCGTTTTTTGGCTTCTTGGAATTCCTATTATGCTCGCGTTAAAATGATATAACGAGAAAAGACAGATTTGACATACATGGACGACATTATCACCAGCAAAAGCAAGAGCAACCAAGTCCCGCTGTTCGAAGGCCTGGGGTAACTTCGCCTTCCCTTTCCCTTTGGAGTCTAATGCCTTTTCCTGCGCCTCTACTTCGCTGTTAACGTCGTCATCGTCTTCGCCGCCGTCGTGTGCATGTTCTTGACGTGTACCAGATGAGGACTTTCTTGCCGGAGCTGACTTTGTAGGAGCGGATGAGGTGCTGGGCCGTGCTGCTGCTGAGTTGGAATTTAAGGTTAAGACGTTGTCGACCGATATCTCTACCATAGCATCATCGACGGCCTTTGCTTTTTCTTCTCCCTTCTTTCGTGCAAGTTTTTTGAGCTTGTTTTTCGATTTTGTTAGAGCATTGCTGTCTTTGCCGACAACGACTTCGTTGTTCTTTTTCGGTGCTTTCATGGAAGAGGATTGAGAATCATGAGGGACGAGCCATGGATTAAGGTCGGAGGTTGCTGGTAAGCGGACGTTTGGCCGCTGCAGTTCGACTGGTGACTCGGGAGGGGAGAGGAAATCAGTGGACTTGAGGGTGACACTCGATGTGTCAGAAGCCAATGAGCCGATTGGTCGGGATTGTACAGTCGGCTGTTTGCTCGCCTATACAATTAAATATCAAGTTCATAAAAAGGGAGGAGTTAGAACGCACTGCTGCACCCGGATGATATGAAACGCGTCCGCCAATCCGTTGCGAGAGAACGCCACTACCGGTGCCTACATCTGGATTCTCCTCGAGGTCGCTACCTTCCGCATCACCTGTTTGACCTCCCATCTCCTTGACAAAGTCGTCAGCCATTTTGTCCGCCGCATGTTGTTGTCGAGCCATAGCGTCCTTCATGAACTTCATCTCGAAGATGCTCTTGCTCTTTTTCTTTCCGTCGCCATCAGCCTGCAGACTGGGGCCATCTGACTCCAATTTCTGCAGCTCATCGAACGCTCCCTTTTTTATCCTCTCGACATCGTCTTCGTCATTGGCATCAGGTCCGTCATCCTCATCCTCATCCTCGCCGCTTTCGTCGCCGCTATCCACTCCTTGGATCCTCCTCCTGAGTCTCTCACCCCGGGTAAGCATGTCTTCAATCTCTTGCCTGCCGTCATTCCCTTCCCTCGAGCGCATCTTCTTAGCCCATTTCCCAGTGTGCTTGTGTCTTAGAGTTGCTCGCTCCCGCGCACGTTCTACCTCTCTCTTCAACCTCGTCTCCTCATCTTCGCTTCCTTCATCTTCCTCTGCCTGCTCGCCGAGCCTCTCTCGTTCCTTTCGCTTAATCTTGCGGTACGTCTTGCTCTTAATTTTGCTGATCCGTTTCGCCTTGATCTCGGCGCGGAACATCAGCTCCCTCATTTTCCTCAGCTCTGCTCGACGTTGCTGCACTTCTTCAACCGAAAGCTTGTTCATCTTCAGCATCGTCTCTTCTGTCTGCTGGATGTCTTCTTCTCGCAATTTGGCAGATTTAAGGAGCGCGTCAACGGAACTTTCGAGAGCGGTCGTCGGCTAGATGGAGAGTAAATTGTGATATAGAAGTCGAAGGTATCACAAAGCTGACCTTGAATTTTGCTGCGAGCGTCAGATTTGAGACTCGTTCCGCTGATGGTGCTTGCAAGGGGAAGCTCAAGTGCTCAGCCTAGCGATATATGGTAGATGAGCTACGAGGAAAGACCTGACAAGGAAATATGTACCTCTCGAATTCGTTTCATAGTAGCAGACCACTTTTCCACCTCTTCCTTTGTCTCCTCGTATGCAGCCTCACGATCCAGTCGTTCTTGCGCTCGTTGAGGCAGAGGCGCAGACAAAGTTTTGACTTTTGACGACGATGACCCCAAAGCTTTTGTTGATTGTTTTAATGATTGCAATGTAGATGATTGAGACGCTAAGGGAGCAAGTAGGTCTTCAAGGTTAAGCTTGGCACCTGGAAGTAAATGAGAAATATTCAATTCCAATATCGAGAGTGACTGACCAGATGTCTGAGCACGAAACTCGTTTTCTGCACCTGCTTCGGTGCGTTCCTTGAGAGCAAGCCGCCGCTGCTTTCGCACACGCTCCGACTCTGCCATAGGCAGATCTCCTTCAGATATCTTGCGCTTCTTCGCCGTGGTATCCAAATTAGAGACAAAATTTTGCAGATCGTCAAGGGCTCCGTCATCACCCTCAGAATCTGAAGGGGAGAATGCGAATTTTTCTTCGTCGTCGAGTCCCTCATCTTCACCCTCGTCCTCATCTTCGTCCATCTCCTCGTCCTCGCCTTCGTGATATCCATCTTGTAATTCTTCCTCATCTTCATCGTTTGCAGTATGGCTTGGACGAGTGCGAGGTGCACCGCTCCGTTCAGAGGGCTTGGTATCCCCATCGCCAGCGTCCTCAAGTTCTCCTCGTCCGTCAAGAATATCCAGAACGTCAAAGAACTCGCTCGGGTCGCCTTCCTCCTCCTCCTCTTCGTCATCGTCATCCTCTTCATCATCATCGACAACCTCATCTATGGGCTCTTCTTCGTCCTCGTTCAAATCGACTTCAGCAAATTTGACGCTCCGTGTTTTGGTACGAGCTTTTTTCTTGTTCTGCGAAGAGATAAACTCCCAATCTTATAAAGTTGTGTGATGCACACCTTTGCGGAGAAAAAACCAGCGAAACGTTCTTCATCACTTTCCTCGAAAGCAGCGTCGCTGTCGATTTCTTCGTCGTCTTCACTGTCGATCATTTCGTCGTCACCATTCTCCCCAATCAAGCGCGCACGCAGTTCCTGCCGTGCTTCATCGTCACCGTCAAGACCAGCGTACTCTGCGGCCTCATCACGGTCCAGATCAAGAGCCACCTTTGAACGACGAGTTGCTTCGGGAGCATATTCATAGACATCACCAGAACCGAGGATTTTGGCCTTTTTGGACTGCCTTTTCGCATATCCAACAGCATTGGCCTTCCTGGTGGATGGCTTCGGCTTTCCTGGTTTCAGAGTTGGGCCGTTTGGGGGACCTGTCCTGTTGGCCTTGGCCATGTTTTTCGGTACAGACGGATATCAAAAAAGTTTAAGTTGAGAACATGATCATTTATTGAATTACGTAATTAAAAAGTTGTCATCTCCCGTCCACTACGCTTGCACAACGCTGTATAAGCACAATCTACCTCGAATACAATTAAATTAATCCATCGTCCTCCATTTCAACCCCTTTTGAAACCTAGGATAAAGCGAAGTTTGAATCAGAAAGTGAAGTGTACAGACCGGTGCATCCGCGTACCTAGTTGACGTCGTTTCTCATAGAAAAGGTCAGTTCTGCTAGCACCAATATTAATGATTTTTGGGCATCCGTCTCGATCCTTCTCCAACTGTGTGCACGGCGTACAGTAATAGGCGTCAGATATACCTGATGAACTGAGTTAATACCAACGTCCTGAAAGACGATTAACTTACCTGAAGCTCCACACACAATGCATTTCCCTCCGTAAGACCCGAAATTGCATTCGTCACAAATACGCACCAGAGTTTCAGGACGGACATAGGAGTCACAGATAGGACTGCGGGGGGTCAGAATCGGAGAATATGTGTAAGTAGTAGATACGAGGACTAACCATTTCCCATCATGGTTCTCGCACATTCGACCAATAGCTGCGAGACATCCATTCGTTATAAATTAGCATCTCGGAGAAACAACCTTTTGAGGCTATTACGAACCTATACCTGGTTGGCGCCTGCACATGATTAGATCTAGAAAGCATCAATAGTTGAGGTATGCAGGGGTTCTGTACACTTACCTGGATTATGTTTGGACATAGATTCATTCAATGTAAATGGATGTTGAAGGCTAGAATATCACGGCGCAGTCAGCACACCGTGTAGATTATAAGGCCCACGAATGAGTCATTTCGCTGCCGCACCAATCCTAAAACCTCGGTCTTTGGCTTCTGACTGGCCCGGCATAGAAAAAACTGCCTAATGTGCTGCCTAGTCAAAGAGAGTCAGAGCTTTGCTTCTCAGTTAGAAGGGAACTTGATATTTCGAGAAATGTCGGAAAGAATGGCAGTCAAAGAACTGTTAAGCATCGATCTGCATGTACAATATGAAAGTACCGCTGCTATGAAAGCCGCACAAAAGTCGAGTCAAGAGTCTAAATTCTAGTCATCGTCCTCGTCCTCGTCATCGAAATCTGGGATTACGCTACGACTTTCTTCTGTTTCATGATAATGATGATATCCACCCCAGTGAACCTCATCGGCAAATTCTTCTAGAGGGTGCACGTGTAGGATGCGAGGGAGAGCGGATGAAAGGCAGAGTGTAGTATTGTCCTTCGGAAATGTGAGATGTTCGAGGAAGGCAGTGGTCATTGTCATAAGAATTCGAGTTAAGGATGGAGGAAGGATGGTCTCAATCGTCCTCGTGGTCAAAATTCGGGGCGATACTACAAGTTTCCCAGTCAACTCTATCGACAAATTCTTCCAGATGATGCACGTCTCCTTTCTCTCGGACGCCTATGCAGTACTGCATCCTGAGACAATGAAGCCGAGGTAATTTAGCCTCCAGACGTAACTCGAGGCTATTGGATAGCAATTCCTCAACTGTCTTGTTTGAAGAGGAAACCCCTGTCAAATGCCAATAACTGATTGTCAGGGATCGCAAAGCTGGAAATGCGGGATAAAGAGCAGTCTGAGGCTCAGAATGCACCCGACGTAATGTTTCAATTAGAGCAAGCTCATTGCCTTCACAGGCCAGAAGCTCCTCAAGATGTGGAAGGCTTCCAATAAGGGTCCAAACCCTTATATCATTAGGGTCTGACACCTCTAACGATAAAAGTTGGTCCAATCGAAGACTCCGCAAAATGGTCGCATTGAGTCCTGAGATATTGCCTAGGGATGTTTCAATTTCAAGTTCAAGTGTAGGCCTTAACCATGTCCTTTCCTTGGACTTCCAGAACCGGATACCGTCGGATATTGCAAGGCTCGAAGCTGACCCATCACTAGCATTGTCGATTGTCTTAACCAACTTCTGTAAAGCTGTAGCAGACGACTCGTCCAGTGTGTGCAGAGCAGGGGAAAGAGCCGACCGAAGACGAAGTGTAGTCTTCTCTCTCGGAAATGAAACATGGTCGAGAAAGGCAGTGATGATCGATAGGTTTTTGCACGAAAGTGAGATCCAGTTGAGATATTTCAAGGACACGCGTTCTGCGATGTATGGTGGTTCTTGATTGGGGTCTATCTCGTCAATGATCAGGGTCTCGAGAAGGGGTATTCGCGAAAGGAATCGTAAAAGCTGAGCTAACGATGGTGCGAATTGCAATGGGATAGTTATATCGAGGCGTTTGAGGCTTGTGAATGCGGGGGCAAGCTCCCAATTTAATCCGAGCCCCTCCAGCGAGATATCTTGCAGCGAAACTGATTCGGTGATGACCCTGTCCGGAAGCTTGAGCTGGGCTTCATCGACAGAAGCTCTCATTTCAAGCCATTCCATCAGGAAGGTGTCACGAGAACCCAGTGACTCGAGGAGGTCCTCAACATTGTCAGTGCCAAAGGTTCTATGTTGAATGATCTGCTTGATGCGAGGTAGATGAAAAGCTAGAGTTTCCTTCAAAACAGGATATGCGGTCCCGAAGGGACCTGACAATATCACTGACAAGGGTACCATTTTTGAACGATGGAGCATCTCCAACGCCCAAGTTTTGTAGCCAACATATATCGTAGACCATAAACCTGGTGTAGAGAGGGCTACCTCGCGCCAATGAAAACAGACATGGGCGATCTGTTCGATCCAACAGGTGGCGATCTGGGGGAAACTTCTAGACCACGCATCAGCGTCTTCGACGACGTGACTGAAGATGCAGGAAAGGACCTCAGGTGGAATTCGACAGGTCTCCGTGAGCGCATTCCAGCGTCTCTTGTAGTAGCGAAGTATGGTCTCGTGTGCCTCGATTTTCTCTCGGATATACTTCTGAGCTCTAGTTCTTCTATCAGCTGTGCCATTACTGAAGGGTCCTTCGACTTTTGGGTCCACATAGGAGTCTGCGAAGTTTTCCAGAATTGATTCAAATTTGCACTGCATCAAAATATGTCAGAACTACTTGCCCATTTTTCCTCTGGAAGCTGTGTGTGTAGAGAATTCCGGGTGCACCAGATGGATGGATGGATGTTTTATGTATAAAGTACACCGAGGATGTTTAAATGTTCATGCGTTCACGTCTGAAGGTGAGTATGCCCCAGATACGACACTTGTCACACTCAACGACTGTGACTGGCACACCCACGCTCAGCTCGATCGGACACAACCACACACTTGGCTCGACCACACTCACAGGCCGTGCATTCAAATATTCACCTATGAGTCTGGGCATCCACACTCACACTCTGGTCCCGCACACTTGAATGTGTTCTTCCATTACAGCTATCGAAAATGCAGGGAAAGCGCCGCCATAAACTTGGAACCTCTGAAACACCCATTGCATTTGTCTTGGCGGCCCCGTCTTTCTTTGAGATCAAGTGCCCCTCTCTTCTTGCGCTGCATCTCTTTATCAGTACTCCCAGAATAATATCCCTGCAGTTTCATGTGGTTCTCTGTGCAGTGACTTACGGGGAAGAGACACTTTAGTAGTCAGTCTTCAAGCTTCAAGTTCCGTGTCTCCTGCATATCAAGAAGCGCTACATGAGGAGTTCCGTGTGCTTACATTTCATCTGTATACCAAGAAGTGCTTCATGAGGCTAGCATCGTATCTGATTCGTATCATATCCGCCGGTGAGTCTTCCCCGTTCGTTTCACAATTGTATACTGCAGTGCTAATAATTCGGAGGAGTCGGGGGCGAGTAACTCATCTCCATGTTTACGCGCTTTAAGGGCCGAGGGCTTTCAGACTCATATGGAACAGCCACAATCCTAACGTCATAGGTAAAAGCTATATAATCTGGGGCGATTTCAACGAGATTATTAAACCCCTATTCAAATCTACCAGTAGCCCAACGATGAAGTTCAACGTCATTGCTCCTTTCCTTTCCCTCGTCGGCTTAGCCGCAGCTAGTGCCATCCAACGATGCCAAACCTGCGCGGAGGCCTCGAGATTCGGCAACATAGGTGTCTCTCCCGACGTGGTCAACCCTGGTGACGTACGTACCATCAACATGCAACTATGTCAGCGGAGGTCAACCTGATTCAATTTCTTCATTGCTTAACAGAACATCACTATAACTGTCGACCTCTCTTGCAGCAGCTGCTACGGCATCGAGCCTCGTTACCTTGACTATACCATTCAAGTGCCTCCGGATTCCAACAACGGACACGAGCCCAATATCGTTCTGGCTCGCCGTAATGTTGCAGCGGGCGCAACATCTGATAAATTTACGGTCCAGGTCTGTGCATTATCATATACGTCGATGCTTTCCCAGCTAAGCATTTCCGACATAATCTAGGTTCCTGAGTATTATTACTTTGCCGGGGCCCCATACGAGGTCGTACTCACCAATACCTACTCTACGACGAGCAGCCCCGTTTTGGTCCAAGGTGGAATCGCTAGTGGTCTTACCATAAACGTCAACAACAATTGAAGAGTGAAATAAGCACGGTGAATAGATAGATGATTGAAGGGGGATACTACACGTTGGACTTATCGCTCTCCTCAAACCTTGTTGTTTAAATGGACTTTCTATATTATATATCAATGCCGAACATTTTGCACAACTCCGTCGAAGGACCCATCAGTCTCAACAGGTACAATGTCAGCGCCTGAGAACCGCAAGGTGTTGAACGGACAATATCACTTGGAAATCCTATATATTCTCCAGAAGATGGGTCGATTGTCAAGAGGAACCGTTGGGAGGTCCCTGACTGCATTTAGGCTCGTTCCAGGAGGCGACATGCTGCATTATCAGGTGCACAAACGTTTTTGGAAAGCTGCCAATGCGGCCATGATGTCGCGGTAGAGTAGTATGGATATTTTTGTCGTGCTATCAATTAATCCCAAGCCGGTAATTTATATATTGGAGAGTCTTTGCGCAACACCTGAGAAACGTCAGCGGATCTACTCGAATGCCTCCAAGACGGATTTCACATACCTTGGTCTACCCAACTATCTGATATATCTCGCTTTTTTCTACGACCTCCTTTGGCGGCACCATGTTACCTGCGGTATGAGCCTTCGCCAATTTCATGATAGAATCATCCTCAGACCCGTGATACTCGACCAGAATCGCGAGTCCGGACCGTAGTGCGCTGTCAAGACATTCGAGGGTGTCGTAGGCGGTCTGTAGCGGGTCCTTTTCTCTGCTGTCAGACAACATTTGATGGACGGTCTCAAGCGCGGATCGTAAAACTTTATGGAAGTCTTCCAACTGTGGCCCGTCGAGATCTTTGGCTAAGATGGCGAAAGCTTTAAGAGGCTCCTGCGATTCTTCTTCGTCCTGGAGACAGAGGCTACACACTTCCACAAAAAAGTTCACGGTGTCTTCGAAGTCGGAGGTATCCAGGGATCCATACTCCGTATCCATACGGTGGATGTAGACGAGCCGTCGAAGAGCCATGTTAGCCATCTCGACTTCCTCTGACACTTGCGCGAATACAAGGAGCATAAGACCAGTAAATATCGAAATGGAACCTATATGTTGAGACCAAAAATCAACTCACTAACAAGCGAGAGTAAGAAAGTGACGTACCTATTGCAGCGCCTTTCAGCAGTGACCGTGGTGACCCATCTTTTCGATATCTAAATTTTGCATAGATGCCTGATCCCCGAGGGCTATAGATTGGAGGAGGAGAGTATGAGAATGATCGTTTCGTAGGGGTCAAAACATTTCGTCGAAAATGAAGGTGTGAACGAGGAATCGCCCTGCGGGCAAGCATGGAGGAGGAACTAAGAGTCGTTTGTTTGGTTATTGATTGATCTATCAAAACTTTTCATTTTAAAGATTTAAAACATCTGTTATGATTTATCCACTAGTATGCACTGCCTAAGGCGTGCAGGGCTTGTTTTCGACTTGCTACCAATTTCAATCCCTCCATATCGGGGGCGTAATATATGCTCGTTGCGGCCCAACTTCACTCGAAAATGGCAGGTGCCACGATGTGCAAAATTCTCAAGCGTGTCCAACCCAGGCGACCTCTTTAACTATACATCTGGGCGATGGATAGTCAATGAAGCTCTTCGTCTTACAGAGCGCAGACGTGAGTTCAACGTCAATGAGCTCGGTCGACTTGCGGCACAGTCCGTCGGTCGAAGTGTTGAAGATGTTAGAACCTTTGTAAAGCTCGCCGAAGGCGGTTTCAACCGTATATTCCTCATCACCATGCGCGACGGCTTCAAGATGGTAGCTCGCATCCCGTACCCTGCTACGGCCCCAAAGTTCTACGCTGTTGCTAGCGAAGCGGCCACAATGCGTTTCCTACATTCGTTAGGGCTGCCGGTTCCCGAAGTGTATGGTTACTCCCCTTCACCGGACAACGCTGCAGAAACCGAATACATTTTCATGGAGTATATGAAAGGTACAGTACTCAGTGATATATGGGACGACCTAGAGGAAGCGGACCTCGCTTCAGTTATCCGTCAAATTACTCAACTTGAGTCTCAAATGATGTCGATTGCTTTTCCGGCTGGCGGAAGTCTATACTACACCGACGACCTTGAGAAGGTAGCAGGCAGGACGGCCATACCGCTGAAGGACGAGCGTTTTTCCGTCGGTCGAGATGTGAAACTGCGCATGTGGTTTGGGAGGAGGTCGCAGCTTGACTTAGACAGGGGACCATATGAAGGGCCTACAGCTTTTCCAGTGCCAGAAGAAATTCCAGTGTCACTCCAGTGTCACGCAGTCCAGTGCAAGTCCAGTGCACGAAAATAAAGTCCAGTGCACGATGGTCAGATTCCAGTGCACGGTGTGAGATTCCACTGCCGTTCCAGCGCATAAGGAGAGAGTGCTACGAGTACAAGGAACAGTCACCGTTGGACCACATCGAGAACCTCGAACGCTATCTCCTCATAGCGTCGACCTTCATCCCTAAGAATCCAGCCCTCCATCCATTCTGTATGCGCCACCCCGATCTCACGCCGAGCAACATTATCGTTTCGAGGTCGGCAGACTCTAATGAACTGCAAATCGTGAGCGTGCTCGATTGGCAACACGCCTCAATCCTCCCTTTGTGCTTCAACGCCGTGATACCAGGGTCTATGCAGAACTACGATGACCCAATGTCGCAACTTCTCGTCCCACCTTCGCAACTAGTACCAACGAACCTGGACGAGTTGAACGAATACGAGAAGGGCAGTACTTCTACCACCGCCGTCTCACTCACTTCCACTACTCCAAGAACACGGAGAAGTACAACAAGCTCCATCACGATGCGCTGACTAGCCCCGTGTCCATGGTCCTCGGCCGCCTCCACGACCAGGCCTGTGTACCATGGGAGGGTGAAACCCACGGGTTGAAGCTTTCGCTGATAGATGCAACGGAATGGTGGGAGAGGCGTACGGGGGGAGGGGTGCAGTGCCCAGTTGTTTTCGATCCCGAAGACGTGCGTAAGACGAAGGAGCTGGAGGAAAAGCTGCAAGAAGCAGACGAGCTTCTTGAGACGCTACACACCTCGATTGGTTTCGGGAAGGCGGAGACCTGGGTGCCCAACAACCACTATGAGACGGCCGTGCGCCTCGGCAAGGAGCTGAAGGAGAATGTATTGGCAGACATCGAGGAGGGGGACCGGGATAACGTTGAGGAGCATTGGTTCTTGAAGGATATGGATGAAACGGATTACAAGTAATATGGTATATAGCACACCAATCTCCATCTTTCATGTGCAGTGCGGCAGGCATACAAGCTGTGGAGTACCATATCCCACCTTCACAATATCCAGTGGCTCGCCAGCGTAGCCTGGATATTGCAATAGAATAGTGCACCTTTCGCTCCATTACTAATTCCAGAACGATAAGTCATACATTGAATAGTCTGCAGCATCCAGGAAATCGAGTCAGCGGATCTAAATGCCTCAAAACTCGGTTATTCACATACCTTGGTCTACGCAATTACGGTAAAATCCTCTACGTTTGTAGGAGCCATGTCATTACATTCGATGCGACGCGTGTGATAGTCCAGCATAAGATCAAGGGCAGCGCTAAATGCATTTACTAGACAACTTGGAGGTGTCCTTAACCGTCCGTGATGGATCCTTTCCCTTGCTGTCAGCCAAAATATGATGAACAGTTTCAAGCGAGGCTAGCATAAGCCTATGCAAGTCTTTCTGGTGAGGCTCGTCGAGTGCCAAGGCTCCAAAGATGAAAACTTCCCACTTTTTCTCTTTGCACTCCAATGGGAGACGCGGTATGCACATTGACCAAAACTCGTCCGAAATTGGAGGTATCCAAGGAGCCATATCGCGCATCCTCAATAAGGAGAAGGTGCACAAGATGTCGGTCACGAGCCTCATTGAATAGCTCCGATTCCGATTTTGTGCAGGACGCATAGAATAGTGCGAAACAGCCTAGAGTGAAACAAACTAAAGGTTGGACAAGTTAGTCAATTAAAGATGAGGTGATGTACTAAAGCGACGGGCCTGGTCCAATGATGGCGTGCCGCATGCCAATCGATTTACTACGGAAAGTTGACCAATTTGGTTTTCGAGAGTCACTCGTTCTTTCATGTGTTGTTACATTCTGAGGGCCATGATTCGGAGGAGGCAGATGTGAAGACGATCGAGTCACAGTGACCACAGCATTTCTTCGAAGATGGAGGAAGGAGCGATGAATCGCTCTGCAAGCAAGCAAGTTTGAGTCGAAGACAAGAGGGTCTTTTGTTTGGTCGATATCTATGTATCTCTAATTGGAATTATCATCAATTGCCACGAACAAACCAAATTGTAAATTTATAAGAAATCGATTACGACTAGCCTCTGTTAATGATACCACATGCATGTTTCTAACATGATTTTGCAATCCCGAACGGCTCTGAGCGCTTCTGTGCTGAAATTTTGAGACGGCCTAGTTAGTAACACCTGTCTCACGAGCTAAGCGTTTGAAAGCTGCACTGAATCGTACTAGTAGTAGTGAAGGGTCTTGGGTCATAATGCCTGATTGGTTTGGAGAAGACGAAACGGATTACATGTAATAAGGTATATAGTACATCAATATCCATCTTTTATGTACAGTGCAGCAGGCATATATTGAAGCTATGAGCGCATTCCGCCTTCATTTCATCCAGTGGCTCGCCAGCGTAGCCTTGATATCACGGTAGAGTAGTGCACCTTTCGCAGTGCACACCATTACTCTAAATCCATGCATAAGTCATACATTGTCATACATGGAATATGTAGTCTGCAACATCCAAGAAATCTCAGCGGATCTGAATGTCTCAAAGTCGGTTATTCACATACCTTGGTCTACCCAATTACGTGAAATTCCTTATGTTCTACGCTTTTCGGAGCCATGTTTTCAGACAGAATGCGACGCAGGTGCCGAGTTTGGTAATAGTCCCTCACAACTTCAAGGGCAGATATATATGCCTTTGCTAGACAACTGGAGGCGTCCATGGCCGTTATTGTTTCCTTTCCCTTGCTGTCAACCAGTATATGATGGACAGTCTCAAGGGAGGATAGTAGAATCGTATGCAAGTCTTTCTTGTGTGGCTGGTCGAGAGTCGAGGCTCCTGCGATCATAATTGCAGAAAATTCCCGCTCTTTCTCTTCGCTCTCGAAAGTAATACAAGGGCTGCACATGAGCAAAAAAAAGAGTAAAACATGTTCGAGATTGGAAGTATCCAAAGTGCCATAGGTCGCATCATGCAAACGGCGGAGACCGACAAGACGTCGACGAGCCTCGTTGATTCGCTCCGATTCCATTTCTGTGTGGAACCCATAAAGTATTACGAAGCAGCCTAGGAATAAAGAAACTAGATATCCGAGTTAAAGTTAGTCAATTAACGACGAGGTGTACAACAGCGACGAGCCTGTTTCAAACCAATACACCCAATCTAATTTTCGATCGCTCATTCTTTGATGCGATGTCCGAGTCACTCTCTCAGGGCTATGAATTTGAAGAGGCATGTTTGAAGAGGATCGAGTCATAGAGAGTAAAACATTTCTTCGAAGGTGAAGAAATGAGCGATGAACCGCTCTGCGAGCAAGCATGATGGAGTCAGGAGACAAGAGTCTTGTTTGTTTGGTTGATATCAGGTTGATATCCGGGTCTATCTCTTATTGTCCGAACGAACAAGAACTTGACAAGAACAAAGCGAATTGTCTATACAGTATACAATGTACTTATGACTACAGACTGGTATGCGATACGTCTCACACCCATTTCTCCGTAGTAAGGGATATACCGTGGAAGTATACTGGTTATTCAACTCGCTTCCACCGCTTTCACTGTTTTGTGCTGCCATTCAAATCGCTTTCTGCCTTCTCGATACTGTTTATTAATTTTTCAGTGGCTCGCCAGCGTAGCCTTGATATTGCGGTATACTAGCGCACCTTTCACACCATTACTGTTCCTAAATCGATAAATCATACATCGAACAGTCTCTGCTTGTCAAATATCCAGGAAATCTCAGCGGATCCAAATGCCTCAAAATTGGATTATTCACCTTGACTACCCGATCACGTCAAAGTCCTTGCGTTCTAACGTTGTCGGGGACATTTGAGTGGGCTGAATGACATGCTTGTAAAAGATAATTTTGTGATAGTCCAGCAAAAGGCCACTGCCGGACGTTCCTGCACCTATTAGAAACCTAGCGGTCTTCAGAGCCGTCCGTAATGGATCCTTTCCCTGGCTGTCAGCCAAGATATGATGGACAGTCTCAAGCGAGGACAATAAAAGCTTATGGAAGCCTTTCCTATGTGGCCCGTCGAGATACGGAGCTTGTACCGTGTACGAGCAGATGTTCAACAAGCTCTCGCAGTTCCTCTTCACTCCTGAAAGCAAGACAAGCCTGGTGACACATTGAGCCAAAAAGACTCAAACCTTCATCGAAATTGGAGGTATTCAAAGTGTCATAGTGCGCATTAATCAGACGGTGGAGCTCGAGGCAGTCAAGAAGTCGAAGAAGTTTTTTGCTGAACTCCGATTAAGTTCTTTGTAGATCTCAATCAACTTTGCGACGCAAAGTATGGAGATTAAAACTAGATGTTTGAGTTCAAGTTAGGTAATCAACGACGAGGTGTACGAGCGACGGGCCTTGTGTGATGCCAGGACAGGATCCATTTCCATACTGACGAATTTCGCTTTTGATCTCTCATTCTTTCATGCGATGTCACAGTACTCTCAGGGCTACGGATTGGAGGAGGCATATGTGAAGAGGATCGAGTCACAGAGACCAAAGCATGTCTTGGAAGATGAAAGAATGAGCGATGAACCGCTCTGCGAGCAAGCATGATGGAGTCAAGAAACAAGAGCTATAGTCAAGTTGTTTGGTTGAGATCTCGAGTAATTATTGTTATCATCATCGCCACGAACAAAGCAGACTCTGAAATAAGAAATCGTTATTGTACTTGGGACTACAGGCTGGTATATGATACATATTACACCCATCCTTCCGCAGTAAGGTATATACAGTGGAGAAGTGTGCTGGTTCCTCAACCGGCCTTCACCGCATTCAGTGCTTTGTGCTGCTCCTTAAACCTTTGCTCTTCGCTTTCTGCCTTCTCAATACTCTTTACTAAATTTTCCTCCCTCACCTGGAGGCGTTGCTCCATACCCAGAATCAACATGCGGACTTGCTCCACGCGTGCGGACACGTCTACACTCTCTGTATTGTTCGAAGCGGTTGGCGCACGCCGTGCGAGCGTGGGACTGGATAAAGTCGGGGAATTCTGTGCAGGAGCCGGAGAAATATCAAGCGTTGTCTGCATTATGAGTAATTAATAGGAGCTGCGGTATTGAGGAAGGGGTAGAAGTCGCACCTGCCAATTATCTCCCGCAAGCCTCGCGAGTTCCCGTTCGAGCATCTTCTCTCGAGTTCGCGCCCTGAAAAAGCAGGTAATTGATGAGCAGGTCCATAACTAGAGTCTTTGACCAGCGTACCGCTCAAGTTCTGCCATACATCTCTCATTCTCGCGTTGCGTTCCCTGCAATAACAGATCGAGATTCTTGTACTCCCTCTCCAGTTGCTGAACAGTCTCCAAAGGCGGTCTCTGAGCGAGTTGAGCTTGAAGAACTTGTATTTGTGTCTGCAGCTATACATAGACAAGGGTGGCTATCATGAATTGGGAATCGCAACACGAGGAAATCATCCACACCTTGTCGTTTTCGCGATCTTTGTCAAGCAACTGTCGACGCAGAACGTCCTCGTTCGTTTCGTCGCCTTCGCGAAGTAATCCTAGGTCACTGGCACCCAGAGCTAAAGATGACCGCGTTTGATGCCGAACGCTTTGTGCTCGCCTCATTTCGAAGTGGAAGAGAAATGGAAACGCGACTTGCCGACGTCTACTTATTACACAACGTCACGAACATTGATATGGATGATAAGATTAGATCACTGATGATGCATTCCCTGCGCCGCTAGTATTTTAAAAGTCTGCAATGCTAACTCGACGCTTACTCTTAGAAAATCTACACTTTCGCTTGGATTCAGGCCGATACTGAAATAAACCCCGAGATCTCGATGTCTTCTAGAGGGATGCAATTGATTCGTAGTACTAAGTACTCTGTCACGGTCAATGTAGATGTGATGGATTAAGATCTCCGCCGATTTCAGCGAGGATATAGGTATTTGAGCAAAGGAGTTGGTAATAATAAGATAACATTACTACACCCTCGCAGATGGCATCGGAAGAATGAGCGTCTGAGCCTCAGGCCTCCAGAGGCACCTAAACGTGTTTGGAACTATTTTGATCCCATTGCCAAGACATTACTGGTACCAGTCATAGGTCCACCAGTAAAGGCTCTGCAAGACATCCTCCCAAACTTTTCACTCCCATCCTCGGTTACTGACACTGTGTACGCGTTGTGTATTTCCCTTTTTCATCATGCAATTACCATTGATCAGTTTCATAGACTCTTTATCTGACAATGGACCTTTGTAACATTCAACTACGGGATCTACAGCTCGAACCACACCCTACCCTTACATTTTCGTATCTTCTCAACGACGAAGCCCCTTCTTTCTTCGAAACAGTGGCGAAGGATGCAGCGAATGGCCGACGCGCTCTTGCAGAGAACATGGGGCTAAAATTGCAGCTTGAGGAATTGGAGGGTTCTACCAAGAAGAAAAAGAAGAAAAAGAAGAAAAAGAAATCTCAGCGGCCGCTCACACCTGGTGAGGTTTCCAGCATTGGTGATATGAAGCTCCAGCTCGACCGGATTCGGCAGAAGCTGCAGGAGCTGAAGGGGATTCTGCAGGATCAAGACAGCCAATTGAACACGATGCATTCCAGCCTACAGGCTCTCGAGAAGGCGCGTACATGACATACTTTATAGTCTTTTTCCGACACATCTTCCACTCTAGACCATGGGGCGGATTAACCGTCGCATTCTTCTTGATGAAGCTCGCGATAAGTTGCTATCGAAATGCGGGCTCGAGTACGATCCTTTTACAGACCGATTGGACGTCCTCGTCTCTATGGGTTCAAAATCATCTGTCGAACGAGCCCGAGTTCAGGGATCTATTGACTGTGGAACACCTGAATCTGATCTTCAAACCTTCGACGATTAGTAGGTACGGCAATACAGCAGCCCCTGTGGAGGACCGTGCGGCGCTTGCTGACGCTGTGCTTAACTCGGCCCTGACGACCGTGGAGCGGCAGGAAATGGTGGACATTTTTACATATGCCTATGGAGAGTCACCAGAACTTCAAACTCAGGCTGAAGATTGAAGAGTGTTCCTGACAATTGCAAGCCTCGTATTGTTTAAGCTCATGTATGAAGAGCCTGTGTACTATAATGTAATCTGCTTTGAGATCGCTCTTCTTTTCTGCTGTACCACAGAACTGCGAGGCTTTTCTCAAGATGCAGGACCTTCAGGGCTACCACAAGACACTAGCTTCTTTTACCAAGCTCACGAAATTGAGGCATCTTGAATTTGTGAGCATTGAAATTTCATGATGGAGTTTAGACCATGTTTTATTACACATCGTTGAGATATATATGTGTATTGCACTATTCAGCGCTCATTCTTGGAAGTTCCACACCGTACTTTTTATTCAGGCTGACAGCTGAATAAGCCGCGAGATCTCCATGTCTTCCAACTCTGCCAGATGCATATCGTCCAGCGCCGACAGAATCTTCTTCCACAAAACCAAACCACCCGTACCCTCATCGTGACTTGGCGCGAGGAGATACTGGCCGAGCGTCATCACAGAGTCACTCAAATCCGTCCCCGAGTGGAATCCTGAAAATGATAATGCCGGGGTATTCCCTGATTCGAGCACATGAAGCAAGTGGCCCATGTCGTTGTCGAAACCACCGTGTGCTTGAATCTCTTCAAAGTTGTCTGCCGATCTCTTCAGCTGCAAAATAAACTGAAGTTGAGGACATAGGATCGGAACTGAGAAGGCCAGTAAGCAATAGGTTTTCGGCCCAGTGAGAAGAGGGACCTACGGCCGTTTTGGATTGTAAGCCATTGTTTGAAGTCATTCGGAAGGCCCGGGATTTCAGCACTTCTCAGAATCTCGATGTCCAGTGGTCTCGGCATGTCCTGGAATCATCCATCCGCGCTCGTTAAAAAGGGATGGACTTCAAGATCAAGCATTAGACCCACCTGAGAGTTATAGGTGACTTTATTGTTCTGAATGGGACTGGCATCCAAAACAAAAGCAGGATCTTCAGCGGCAATCTTTTCCAGCAACGCCGTCGTCTGTTCCGCAGGAAGGTCCATAACAGCCTTCAAGCTGTGCTGAATATTGGAAGAATGAATACATATAAGTACAGCAATCGAGAGAAAGCGCTTACCGCATCCCTAGGGTAGCCCAGAAGCCCGAGCGCAAGTTCATCAACGAAGGCATACTTCTGTTCATCCGCGACCCTGGCAAATACCTCGGAAAAACGAAGAGCAGACGAAGATAATGCTGAGAAAGGAAGATCTGTCAGTTCTGGGACGGGCCTGGAAACAGTCTTTACGTCGATGGTAGCAGGTTGCGTGGTCTGAATAGCTTCGTTCTCATCAGAATTTCCTTCGTGCGCCACTGCGATTGGGGATCCGGAGTCAACAACTGGAGCGCCACTGTGCTGTTCAGGAACGGCATTTAGAATGGAGGCTCCTTCAGGGATGGGCTCCGGCACAGCGTTGGCAACCTCTGCCGCCTCAATCTCTTTGGTCTCTGGCAAAGTGTTGTGAACGTTATCTTTCGGCGGGACCTCTTCTTTCAGCTCGCCGGGAGAGGCGGAAGCCAGAGACGGAAGCGAATCTCCCTGCGCTTCTTGAGCTATTTCCGATCCTGCCTGAATTACGGGCCCGGGAACCGCTCGCTCTTCATCAAGCACCAGAGAATCAGCGATTATTTGCAGGGATCTGGGTTCAATGGCTCGTTCTCCATTCTGCTGGTCAACTGGAATTGGAATGGAGGCTGCTAGAGAGAGGGAGCGCAGCAAGATGTTGGTGACGTCTTCCTGGCTATGATCATCCGCAACTGCCTCAGTCACCGTAGTCTCTAGCAGGTTCGACGAAGCGCCATATACGTGCGAAACCTCTTCTTTCGATTCTTGAGGCGAGGTGGAGGCCAGCGAATGAAGCGGGAGTCTTCTGAATCCTAAATCAATTATGGTTTCAAGGACCGTTCCGAGTCCCTCTTCATCAGTCTCCACAAGATCGGGGGGTACTTGGGTCGTGATAACGGGATCGAAAGCTGGTGTGGCCATCCATTTTGCGGCTTTGGAAGTGGGACGTCGGCGTTCATACAAGCCCTCCTCCTGTCTGACATGAGAGATGTGGTGAAAGAGCGGGGTGCCCCAAGAAAGGGTCGTCGTCTGTGAGAGTAACCTTTATTGGGAGAGAACGATGGTTTGCCGAAAGAACTTACAGATGTCCAAGATGTCATCTTCAAGCTGCCCTCGAGCGCAAGTTCCAAAGGTGGAAAAGGCATAATATTTCTCGATTCCCAGACAGTCGACATACCATTCTTAATGATGAGTGCCGCAACGCCGAGGAATAGATTCGCGGTCGAGGTCAAGGTAGGCAAAGAATCATACCAATCCTTATACTCCAACACAAGATTGAGTTGGTTGCTTTCATCGTGGTACACCAAGTTGACCGGTTTATCACCTCTGTCAGCGAACACCTCAAAAGGAACTTCCACAGATAGATTCTTATCGAAATGCAACGCGACCCACTTGAAACCCTGCAGGTCGCTAGCGTCCTTAGCGATGATGTGGTCCACCGTGTCCCCAGTCTTGAAATAGTCGAATGATTTAACAACGCTTAACCCGCTTTCAAGCACCCCTTCCCTTTCTTCGTCTGATAAAAGATAGACAGGCACAGTGCCAGGTTCAATCGGGGGCGTTTGAGCTTCGAGCAGATGCTGTAGCTCTTTCAGTATAGGAGCAAGACGAGTTGCGACAGTTTGTACACTGTCAGTGGAGCGAAGACCTACGACTCCATCAGAATAGAGAATTGGAAAACAGAGGGCAGCTGCTCACCGGGTTTGGCAACTAGATAAAGTTCGGCTTTCTCCAAAGTGACCGTACGGAGGGTCGACAGATCTTCCCATTGGAATACGTGAGTCCTGACGGCCGCTGAAGCACATTCAATGATTACGAGGTAGGTCATCGGTGGGATTGTGGGAGGAGGAGCAGAGTGAACCGTAATAATTCAGGATGCTGGCAACTGACGTTGTTCCTTCCATACTGAATGTCAGAGACTTCACACGTCTGTCATTTGAAAAGGGCACTAGTCCTAAGTCTACTACAACTTGACAAAATCAATACTTGTTAGATCATAGAGTTTCCTCACCAAATAGTACTCACTACTTATGCTTGACTAATTATACATGGATAAGCGCTCGAGCTCACGCTCAAGCCATAGGGTATCCGGGGTGGGTCGTAGAATTTCAAGCAAGGGTTTTCAACCGTTATTCTGAGAGTGTATAACTCCAGGTGTATAGCGATGTTGTTGAGGTGAACGAGAGAAACACAAACGTTCATAGATTGAACGGCAAAGACTTGTGGCGACGGTCAAGGAGATCGGTCCGGTGCAACGGAACTATGGAAAGCAAGAGCGGCCAGCTGATTTCCGCTTCAAGCCGTTGATTTTTTCCGATGGCCGACAAGATTTTGTTGATCCAGCGTTTATAGGACCCCGTTCACTCCTAATTCTCAACCTAAAAGTGATAGACAGTCCTAAGCCAGCGTAACATGTCCCATGTCCGATCTCTCAATGTCTGCTTGCACTGTTCCAGAATATTCTGGTGTTTCCTACTTATGTGTTTGAATCCATCCTTAAGACTACTATGTAGTACAAGGTGTCAAGCATGCCAAGGTGAAAATACGCAAATCACGTGGCTACTTATTTGATGGGACGCGACGCGACGCGTCGCTGCTCTTGTTTTCTCAAGAAAATTAAGACAAGCCTTGCACTCGTTTTCTTACTTATTCACATATATGAGATTAAAACTAATTGATGATACTCTGAAAGATGTTCTGATTTACAATCTAAGACTCAGTAACATATATTAAATCACACTTCGGCTCCCAAAGTAGGCCTGCTTAGAATATACTGAGGTTTGGAAGGCAGAAAATGCATGAAAATCAACAGTTTGAAAGATATTGTCTTGCTGTTGAAAAAACAGGCCTGCAATAAATACGTGAAGTTGCTGGTATTGGCAACACAG
>JABAJV010008565.1:0-79803 GCA_018854895.1 Tricholoma furcatifolium
GCAGGAAGTTGGAGTCAGAGTTGGGGACCTTGCGGGCAAAGCTAGCTCGTGTGACGAGAAATGGAACAGAGGTTGCACAGGAGATGATGTATTATGGTCATTACCTCCTCTCCAGCTGTTTAGCATAGTTTCAAATTGCTTATATTCTATAGTGCCTAATAATGTATCTATGTAGCAGAATAAATGGGTTTTTTCTCTTCTGGAGCGCAAGGCCTGATCAGGCCTTGCCAGTCAAAAATCAGCCTGACCGGAACCTGATCAGACCTGGCAAGGCTGTCAGGATCCAACAGGCCTGATCAGCGAAAACCGATTTTTCCGACATATATGCTCTATTCTTGTCTACATACGTACACACTTGTCTTTCTCTTGGTTGTTCCTGTAGGTATCTCAATTTAGTCGCATTGTACATATAGGTCGGTTTTCATGTGCTTGTGAACGTGCATGTTCCTCGGACCATCTTTTGAAGGGTTGCCTAACTTCCAATCGTGGTACCTCTCACGCAACACCCGACACATTGAGACCGCTCTGTTAAACAGGCCAGTAAGTGTTAAAGCCTATCGACACGGTCACAGGAAGGACGATAATAACTGCGTGCAAGTTTAAAGTGTGCTTGGGACAAGCTCTGCATGTGATTGTGACGCCGGTAGACGTAAGGCCGTGGACTGAAAGAGAAAATGAACAGATGTTCCTGGAGAAGCACGCCACTTCTGTCATTTGTTGTCAGGAAATGCTGTTCTAAAGATGAGGCGCACTATGTGCACAGATACGAGGCAGGTGATTTTCCTTACAAAAGTCAACAATATGTAATATTATCCCTTGAAATGAAAAGAGAGAGGTTGACGCAATGGCCTCTTACAGTTGTCTGCCAGCGGCTAGTAAAAGGCGCCCACATTAATTTGATTCTGTGACCAAAGACAATCAAGCGTCAATATAAACAATTGCAACCGAGAAAAGTTGTTAGTCGACAGTCACAATCTGTCACAGCTAAGCGATGCACGCATTTCATATTCCGACGGCACTATTCTACGCGATCCAAGTAGCCGTCACGCGTCAAGGGCGACGCAACGTACCAAAAGGATTTCTACTCCGCTTCGGCAGTGCACGGCAGACGTGACAACAAGGTGACACTACCCTCTCGACGGGACTCCTTGAGTTCTTAATATTTTGACCTCCTTCAACTTGGAACATTCATTTTTACAGAAAAAAAATAGTATTGCCATAAGAATTTCAACAAAACGAGTGACAGTAACAACATCAAAAGTGTCGACTGAGGGGGTGTGTCGACTCCGTGGTATGGCATAGTATGTGGAGGCCATTTGGAAAAACATTACAAAATGCGACATATTTGATTCCATGATTAGCGTTCCTGTCTATTGATCCTCCATATGTTGCTCTGACCTCGTGATGACCCTATGAAACGCTGTCCATTAGTGGCAGAGTTCTTGGGGCGTCGTTCCTACTCGAGAGGGGTCCAGTGACAAGGGAATGGAGATGCACCATGTGCTTTCCGTGTTTGCTTGCCAGCTTCTCGCGATCCCATCTTCGAATGTCATTTTGGCGGCGTCCGAATCCGTGGAATTTGTGGAGCAAACCGAGTATGCCTGGCAGCTCGCGTATTTAAGAAATGACGCGCACAAGACGGTTTTTTTTCTGTCTCTCGTGTTTTCCGTTCGAGGCTTGTGTTTCTGCCTTTAGCATCCCTGCAGAACGACGAGCAGATGGAGGAAATCCATCCGCAACGCAGTATCCAGGAGGGTGAATATGGAAGCACTCACAGCGTTGGCTCTGAACGCGCTTCCCTGAGAGGTATTCAGTCGACCTAGTGAGCGTCTTTATTTCTAACGCGCTAGCAGGCCGTGGTGCTGCCCCCGCTGGCTCTCGGTTCTCAGAAGACCCCGCGCGTACGACTGCCGCAGGTGTCGTGCCACCCGCGGGTGATGCGTCGACAGGGGCTGCAGCGGCATGGGGGGATCAAGACCCAGCTTCTGCGCCGCCACCAGCCGCGTCCAAGCCGCCGTTATACAAGCGCCGATGGTTCATCATCTCCCAGCTCATAATATGGCCCTTGGGCATCGCTCTCCTATTTATTATCTTATTCCCCGTCGTGCGAGCTATTGTTCAGCTTGTGATTAAGCGGACTCAACTGGACATCGAATCCGCAATTATTTCACAGGCTCAGAATAGCACGTCAGTACAATTTTGATATCCATACACCGCCGTCTTACTGATCCTCTGATAGATTCCAACTGACCCTACAAGGAAACGTGCGTTTGACTTCCTTCTTGACCATCATTCAAGTTTAATCAGCCCATGCGTTCTGGATGCTAGGTTACGCACACTGGAATCATTCCGGCCAAGATTGAATTTCTAGAACCTGTCAATGTTTCGTGGTTCGAGGATGAATTCACAGAGACACCAATCGGGACGATGACCTTCTCACCGCTCTCTGCTAAACACAAGAGAGCACCGATCAATACGACTAGTACCTTCGTCATCACTGACGAAGACGCGTTTGGTCGGTTTTCGGCTCAGTTGATTACGTCGTCCAACTTTACATGGCATCTCAAGAGCTCCAATCTTCGCGTTCAGGCGCTTAAATTCCCGGTAGACAAAGGATTGACTTTTGATAAGAATTTGACCATGAACGGCATGTCACTTCTCCAGTTTCACATGTGCAGTTGGCTCACAAGATTATAGGCTTCAATAGCTTCAATGGAAATGTTGTTCTCAAGGATCTTCAGCTTCCCAGCGATAACCCGGCGGGTGGAATCAACTTTGAAGCGGTTACGCAGCTAAACAACACTAGGTCCTATTTTTCTGTTATCTCAAAAGTATAGTATATTAATCGTCGTTCGATATTAACAGTCCTTTCTCGCTCGATCTTGGGACGGTAGTTTTCGCACTGTCGTACAAAAATGCTTCTCTTGGAACAGGTGCTGGGACAAATACAGTTATTGTAAGCTGCATTCTCAAGCTTCCTTCTTGGGTTTCCCTAAACTGTCAACAGGGCCCTGGACTTAATGACATCACACTTGTCGGTGTTATGGAACCCCAGACGAATCCGGAGAACCTGGCCCTTGTTTCTGAGCTGTTCACGAATTACCTTAACGGAGTGAGCTCGCCAGTGATCGCAACTGGAGTTTCTACCCTGCAAAACGATAACACGTCCATTTCATGGCTCAGTCAAGGACTTCAAGCACTGTCCCTCAACGTGCCTTTCAAATCGGCCACGGAGATCAATCCAATTCAAAGTATCACAATTGGCGACTTGGCTCTTCAGTTTGATGAAAGCAACCCGTGGACTCCAGGCGCTGAAAGCAACTCGGTCCAGGCTTCACTCAGTAGGTTCACTCTATTCTCCACTTCTTCTGGCCCTGACCCACAACCTTAGAACTACCGTTTGGATTCAGTATGGCGATCGAACAAATACAAAACAACTTCACCATCGTTAATGTGAACGGTTCGAACGTTGCCGGACTTTCAACAGTAAGTTGTGTGCTCTTTGCGCATAGCACACTGATCAATATTTCTCTCAGCCTGTCGGGGCATCTCAATCGTCTATCTCTGTTCTCAGTCCGACAGACACCGAGGGGACAATCAACATCACAATTTCCGATACTAATCTAACCTGTCCGGACCCTCAGCATCCGGCATTCTCGCAATTTAGTATGTTGAACTATCCTCCTCCTTTTGTGACCCAGCTTTCTTATCCACTTGTACAGACGCGGACTTAACCAGCCTCAGCTCGGCTCAATTCCGCCTGGTTGGCAGCTCTCGTGCAGTTGCGAACACAAGCCTTGGCCAAATAACCTTGGATGCCATCCAAGTCAATGTCTCGTCGACGCTCAACGGTCTTCAAGGATTGCAAGGTCTGACTACCATTGAAAGCGTCGACGTGCAAGGTGGTACTCAGGATTACATTAACCTCGGAATTGAAGGTCCGTAGAGATTCATTTGCAGCAGCAGTACAAATAACATGACTTCGAAATAGTTGCTATTTTCAATCCGTCCAGTCTGGAACTTGCAACTGGTGACCTGAGTAAGGCTCTGATTTTTCTTGCTTCGACCAGCGCGGTCCAATAATATTCCCCCTCTAGCATTGCAGCTCTTGCGTGATGGGGTCGCGCTTGGTACTGCGCTCCTCCCCAATCTCACTCTCGCCAGGGGAAATAACACATTCCAATCCACTTCTAACTTCGAGGTACAGGAAATTCAGAAATAGCTATACCTCAACCATGCTAATTTGAACCTATTAGGCAAATAACAGCCCGCAGGGTTTGCAGACGCTGAATGACTTCGTTGGAAAGCAAGGTGCGAAGATTAACGAAAAATGGTACATCTGATTTTTATTGTTCATCTAGATGTCGAGCTCCAGATTGCCGGATTCAGTGGTAGCACCGACGTGGCATCACTCGTGCAGGCTTTCGAAACTCTGAACATTAGCGTTATTTTACCTGGTCTGAAGACAAACCTGGTGGAGAGTGCATCTCTGACAAGTACGATGAAATAACTCGCAACCTATACCCATGTTCTGACCTTCATATCAGTGCTGTCAACAACTGGTGTAACAAACAACATTAGCCATGTCACTGTCTCACTCGTCAACCCATTCTCTGCAGCGCTCGACATCACCAAGATTTCTTCCACGGTTACTTCGTTTGGTATTCCACTTGGCACTATCAACGCGGATGTCAATTTTACATCTGCACCAAACTCGACCACTGAGTCGCCCACCTTGAATTTGGACATGAACTTCGACCCTGCAGCCTTATTCACAGTGACCCGTGCATTGGCTGTTGAAGCTGGGCTAGATGTGGCCCCCCTAGATGCAATCGTACAGCTTGGCGGCATCCAATATCTAACCATAACTGGTGACGCTCCGACATCCAGTCGACGTGCTAACATCTTCGAGTAAGCAAGCTCCCTGATCATTTTTATGAATCCTGATTTATGGTCTCTTGCACATTAGTGGTTTCAACTTGCCTGACTTTGTCAACACTGCCTTCAAGAAGTTACAATCCGATGTTAACTTGACTGTGGATGTTACAATTGGTAGTATCCATCTTGCGAAGCATTTCATCTACTTTTTACTGAATCAATTGGCTCAGGGGAATATCAGACCACCTTGCAATACACTCAAACAGCCGTGCCGGTTGCAACAGATTCCACTCTTGACTTGATTCTTCCTGTGTTGGCAGCACCAATTGTACAAAAGATAGTTGGCGGGTCTTCGTTAGGGTAAGTTTGCGAGCCTCGTCAGTCCTTTTGCCCCTGAAAAAATTCGAATTGACCAGTATCTCCACCGTGCTTATCACTGACCCTCAAGAAACTTCATTTGGTGAGATAGGATATTATGCTCGACAGTTCACTTCTCACGTCTCCTTCAACCTGACCAGGTACGCAACTGCAAGGCAACATTACGAATGCTGGACCCTGTAAGTTACTTTGGTCTTGGGAGGTTGTGATGGTCTTTTGACAAGCGGAATTATGCAGTCGATGCTGTGATTTCTTTCCCCTCTGGTCTAACCATCAACTGGGATGGCCAGCCCTTGGGAAATGTGAAGATGCAAGATGTCACGGTTACAGGAGACGTAGGAGGCAGCATCGATGCGACTACGACTTTCACCGTTGCGGACGTTGACCATCTGACAGACTTCACTAAGGTCAATATTTTTGCCCTCCATTCTTCCTCGTACTTATGCTCCTTATAGACAATGCTTACCGAAGAATCCTTTGAATGGGACATTTCTGGACAAAACCTTTCAGGTACGTTTATCCAGCTCTCATCCCCTGGAACTAAGATGCTAATATGACCTTTTTTTTAGTATCTGCTCTCGGTCAGTGCAGGTCAATTTCATACGAATAGTGGCTGACGATCGTAAAATAGGCATCAGCACACCAGGAATCGAATTGACTTCAAGGAGCGTTACACTGAAGGGTTTTAATGGTCTTCAGGGCGGTGTAGTCATCGAGACCTTTGATCTGCCCTCCGATGACCCTGCGGGGGGAATTCATCTAACACTTGAAGCGACAACTACAAATGTGAGCCCACAGATTGCTGTTCAATCTATCAACTGACGAAAATCATAGCCATCCCAAGTTGGAATTTCATTAAGTTCTATCGGGTTTGATACTTACGTTGGGGATATCCTGGTGGCTCCAGTTCTTTCTTCTGGAGCTGTGACTCTTGCGCCCGAATCAACCTCCAATCTCTCGCTCGTTGGACGCCTCGTTCCCCAGGATTCATCAGAAGGTCTCTCGACGGTCTCGAATATCTTCAATAACTTTATCCAGGGCAAAGATAGTGATGTAGTAGTTAAAGGAGCAAGTGCTGGGCCCTCAGATGTGCGTTTTATCGTCGTCATTAATCTTTGACTGTCAAATCTCACATCTCCTAGGTAACGTGGCTCAACGAAGGTATCCAAGCTCTCAGTGTGGCCACTGTTCTGCCGAATCAGGGAGTTCAAAACATCATCAAGTCAATTTCATTGAATGAGCTCCAGCTTTTCTTCACCGACAACACTGCATATGATCCCTTGACGAGCAGCCAATCAACCGATGCTGCCTTCACACTCCCCTTCGGTTTCCCCATTGACATTACCTCCCTTGAGCAGAACATAACCCTCGGGTTCCAGGGCACTTCTTTCGCTGAACTCGTCATCCCGGAGGCCCCAAGTACGACAGACGTACAAAACCGGATCATTCACTTAACCTTCGAGAACATCCCATTTGCAGTCTTTTCAGACCAACACTCCACTTTTGACCAGTTTGTTGCTGCAACCACCATTGGACAAACTCAGACACTGCAACTCTCTGGATCTGCCAGTGCAAATGCTCAAACCGCTGTTGGCCTTTTGACCCTCGAGGGCATTAACTTTTCTGTGGAATCTTCTATCGATGGTTTACAAGGCTTGGATGCTAAGCCTGTTACAATCGGAACTGTAGATGTCAACCATGGCTTCTCGGATTACCTCTTGATCATAGTGGATGCCACAATGTTTAACCCAAGGTAAGTATGCTTCTCGTCATATCACAGACAGGTATTGACATTTCTATCTCCTAGTAATCTGACGATCGGTCAGTACACTCAGCTAGAGAAATAAGGACTTTCTGCTGACAATTTACAGGAACCGGTGATGTTAGCTTCTCGCTGCAATTTGAGTAAGCTTTTTGATATTTTCATCGTTTTTCTCTGGCTAAACATCAGTAGGGGTCAAACGGTTGGCCTCGCAGAACTTGTACGTGAAACATTTAAGCGCGTTTCCAGATTCTCAACACCCAACGGCAGAGCAATCTGGTCATTGAGCCAGGAAGCCAAAATTATACAATCGGTATATCTTTTGCGCGGTACTTGTCGAAATTCACATTTGACTATCCTTCATAGATGTACAATACTCCCCCCAAGGAGGAGCAGTTTCGGCTGGGCAGATATTATTGCAGGATTTCGTAGAAGGTATCGATGTTGACACGACCATCGCTGGAAGCACTGGCTCGACACCAATTCCTTCCCTCCAATCTGCACTCTCCCAGATCCGTCTATCCCCCGTGACACTTCCAGCATTGAAGGAAACGCTCATCACGAGTGCCTCTCTTTCATTCCCCACTAACGTCGTGCAGACAGGCTTAGCTTCGACATCGTTCACCCTTGCCGACCCATTTACCGCAAGCATCAATCTTCTGACGGTCGATGCAACTGCCACGTACCAAGGGATACTTCTAGGAAAAATTGACAATGTAGATCTTTCGTCGAATCCGTTCCATGTTGCAGGCCACTCTAGCGCCACCTCGCCTACTTTACAAATGGAATTCAATATCGAACCTCTCTCCATCATCGAACTGCTCAGCGTTGCATCGCAACAAAACGGAGTGGACCTTGGGCCGCTCACGGAATTGCTCCAATTTGTGGTGGATAATCCTGATTTCAAACCACCGGTGTGTATTATAATGTTATCATTCAATCGAATCGAGAGGAGCTTGATGATTTTAACAGGTTGTGACCTCGGTGGACACAAGTGCTCCAGTCTGCGTCAGGTGTGTGGATCGCACCGTTGACCTCGATACTTACCTGGTACTAAATATTGGTAGCGGGCAACAGTTCGACGTGGAAGGAGCCATTTTGAAGACATTGTCGGGCCTCAAGGTTGACTTGGCTGTCAATTCTGCATTGAAGCTTGATGATTGTGAGAACGACCTTTTCGACCCGTACATCTGCTGACCCTAGCCTCTAGTCGCAACGGATTTGTCGTTTAATCAGAGTGGTGTCCCGGCAACGGTGAGCTACGATCCAGTATCAACTTCTACATTGTACTCAAACCTTTGTTGTAGACTGATGACACTGCGTTATACCTCATCGGTGCCGTCGCTGGACCTGTGACCCAACATCTTGTGGATGGATCCATCTTGCAATTTACCGCCGCAAATATCACGTTCGTAATGTTGTGATTGTATCCACTCAGCTCATTAGTAACGTCTGTTGTTCATAGGAACATATCTAATGACGGCTTCGACCTCGCGTTGGCGGGATCCTTGACAAATGTTGGACCTCTGGATGCCTACATTGAATTCGTTGACCCTCTGACGTGCGTTTGCCTTTCATTATTCTTGACTGGTAACTGAATGATGGTGGCATTAGGGTCACATGGCAAGGGCAGGATATAGCGACAATAGCGCTACCTCCAGGTATAACGAACTATAGTGATTTCTTTAAAAATCTGCTCTAGCTAATTGAATTCATAGTCTGTGCTGCTGCAAACACTGGTGTACCTGATTATACGACGACAGCAACTTTGAAAATTACCGACTCTGATGCGTATGTTGCCAGCTCAGTGAGAAAATCCTTTAATAATTCACCTCATTCTTGTTCAGATTCACAAATTTTGCAACCTTCCTGCTTCACAACCCGAGCTTCAACTGGACAGTCTCAACGTCGACGCTTAGATTGACGGCACTCAACACGGTCTTTGACAATGTCGAATTGAGCAAGGTCCTGACGTTCACAGCGTTCAATGGACTTCCCGGTGTTACCATCAGCAATTTCCAACTTCCATCGGACAACTCTGCTGGAGGAATCACCATAAATACCGATGCTATGATTCCTTCCCCTTCTCGTGCGTTTCAAGTTGAAATTTTATATCTTCATGTCGGGACTCATGACTTTTTAAGAATTGGGCATGGATCTCGGAAGCATAACATTCCAGGCCTTCTTCCAAGACGTCTTAGTCGGACGTACGTGACTTCGAGTACTCTGGATTGATTACCTTACTGAACTTTGTTTAGCACTCGCGGCGGATAATGTCTTTTTGGCACCAGACGCGACTACGACGCTCCAGCTATCTGGCCGTATGATACCCCAAACTGGATCCGACCTGGATACCATTGGTGTCCTCTTCTCAAATTTCTTAGCTGGAAACAATCAGACTTTAGTGACCAAGGGCAATTCCGTCCAGCCTAGCGGGTCAGACGGGCCTGTTACCTGGCTGAGTACCGCTTTCCAGACCCTTGCACTGGAGGTGACTTTGCCCGGGCAGAAATTCGATGTGAGCTACAGTTCCTCGGCATCCAATCTGTGCTAATTCTGTCACAGATCATACAATCTATTGCACTGAACGACTTGGAGATCACTATGGATACCCAGGATCAAGCGTTTTCGCCTCCCACAAGTTCTCAATCCACGCTCGCCCAATATAAGAATCCTTTCGGCTTCTCACTGCAAGTCATCGAATCCGGTCAGATTTTGAACCTGAACTCTAATGGTGTGGATATCGCGCAGGTAAAGTGTTCATGTGGTATTGCCTTATCAACGTCTAACTGATGTCACCTTCTAGCTTGTCATACCGAAAGTTGCAGTAGATGGAGGAGTTTCAACTGGCAATATTGCCGATCTCGTCATCTCGTTCCAGAACATTCCTCTGACGTCTCTTAATGATGCTGCATTTGAGCAGATGTTCGCAGGAGTCACATTGGAGGACGAGGTAGACCTGACCCTCGAAGGTACTGCAAACATCACTGCTAAGACCTCGATCGGTGATGTTGCAATTTCTGGTGTACCTTTCAACGTTGCTTCCAGCTTAACGGGTTCGTATTTTTCTCCAAAATAATGATATTCTATTCACACACGCGATACAGGCATTAATTCCTTTAATCATACTGCTGTCTTGAGCAATTATACCGTTACAGGAAGTGGAGGCGATGGAGGCGATGAATATATCATCACCGCTCTAACTACCACCCTTCAAAACCCTTCAAACGTGACCCTCAATACTGTTGATATTTCGCTGCCCGTCATCTATCAGGGCACCATGATTGGTCGTGCCGTCATTGATGTGAGGTTTCTTACCGACGTAGTCAATTGCATTCTGACACTGTGTTAGCCCTTCCAACTAGTTCCGGGCACAAATCCAAGTGCGACTGAGTTCCGTTACCAACCAGATAATGCCAATGATACAACTGCTCAGGTGCGCCTCACGTTTTTATTTTACAAGAAGTAGGATGTTGACCGTTTTTATAGGCATTCCTGGCCAGTTTCCTGCAGACTGGAGACACACTGGATTTGACCATCCAAGGGGACTCTCAGAGCAGCCCATTCACGTCTCTCAGTGTCGGTCTTGCGCAATTGCAATTGAGTACATCGTTGATTGGTGGGTAGCGACTTTGTCATGCGGGTGACGCCTCGAGGATGTTGATTTGAACCGTATTATCCAGGTCTTGATCAACCGACCTTTATTACCAGCATTGCAGTATCCATTACCCTCGACTCGCTGGTTGATAACCTAGTCATCATCAATTTCAACGTAAGTAATGTTCTTTGTAGAACTAGTCTCCGATTTGACGAACTCATCTTACAACCAGCTAACCAACCCCCTCGATGCCGACCTCGTGATTGAGTTTGTACAGTCAGACTCGGGTGTGAATGGAGAAACCTACGCCTTTTTCGGGCAGGCCTTTGATTCATTCATCGTGCCTCCCGGTCAAACAGTCAACTCAGGCGACATTCCCAATGTTCTCCTCACCCAGGGTGTAGCAGCGTCTCTCAGCCTCATCGCGATTGGCGAACTCGACGTCTCTGCCCGAACGACCGTACGAGTAGGTCAAGGCGGATATCAGGTTCCCTGGCTCCTGCTCCAGCAGACCGGCGTGCCGGCGACATACTCCCTTGACTTGACGGAATCAGCGATGCAAAGCATTCAATCGGGATCCTCGTCGAGCGCTTCAGGTGCGGCGACAGAGACGTCTGACAAGGCATCTGCGACATCGAGCAGCAGTCAATCAACATCTGCACCTGCAGCGCCGACATCTTCTTCTAGCGCAACCTCGGCAGCTGCTGATACCTCGGCCGCGTCCTCAACGACCTCCGCACCAGCATCCCAGTCGTCGGCTTAAATTCTGGCGGCTTTCTTTTCTTCATGATAATATTATACCAAGTCTTGCTCTCTCATTCACTGTACTCAAAGGGACATTGTGCTCACCTTTCTTTTTATCAGCTTAATTACATCGATACAGACATACATAGTATTTGGTGTTGCTTTCCGTCGGGTTTGATGGCTCTGGTATCAAATGTAGTTGTGATTCTATAATATATCAGAAGTTGTTTTTACATTGCTACGCTGGCGGGAGAAAGGATACCCAAAGACCCACACTGATCAGCCCCCAAATAATGCTCCACCACACCCACACCCTGCTCCATCGGCCCTGTTGTATGAAAAGCCAGGCGGCGGCCCAGTAAAGGGTAGGAAGGGCAGCGGCGAGGCGAAGGATGATCTGGGTATGAGAAAAGAAGAGCAAAGTAAAGCACATCGCAAGGGAATGTACGGCGTGTGGAGTTATGGCAATAGTTGCAAATGAAGTGTCTGATATTTTGGTGTTCTTTGCTCCACTCATTCTGGATCTGAGGATCGGTACAAAAGTCGTTGTAATGTGATGCACGGAAAATACGAGGAGGAGGACGAGTGGTGGTGCGGAAATGATGAAATTAGGGATCTGTGCAAAGGTCCAATAGCGCAGGAAGCCGTTATTCCAATACTTTGCTTGTGCAAAAGCGTATATGACCGGTGGAAAATGGTTACACCACTCTGGAGGTGCGCTGGTGGTGCAGAAGAGACTATAAGCGGCGTAGTTATGGTACACCTGAGGTGCTGCTACGCATACGGATAGTAGAATGGAGTAGACTATCTTCAACAGAGATATCTAGAAGTATAATGGATCAGAGCGTGTACATATGGAGCGGAGCATTGCACAGACCTTCTTGTATCGAAGAAATGGGAGAACTACGAGGCCCCAAACGGGATATCCAGCAAGAAAAATACCGTTGGAGCGAAACGAACTCGCTAGGGAGAAACAAATGGTGGCAAGGAGCCAGCTTTCCTGTGCAGCATAAAGCATTCCTGCATCGGGCGTAAGGCATTGATTCAAGGAAGATAATCAGATACATACCTCTGTATGATAGATAGGTGAAAAATGGCTCTGCACATGGTGCAAAGTAGAGAGTCGCAGGGCTGCTGGGGAAGAAGGAGAGAATTAGAACCAGACGTGCAAAAGATGGGGATTCTGGAAAGTGAATTCGTGTGAGACGATGCAGTATTCGAGCAGAGTCTAATGCGATGAGGAAAAGGACAACGGGCAAGAACGGGAGATGGCGGATGAGGAAGGGAGTAGCGGGAAGAAAAGCCCATTGTTGCTCATAAGTGTAGCCGTCGTTGGCGATGGCAGTGAAGTGGAAGACATCCCAGCGATTATACGGTGTCAATGGCGCGTATAGACGAGGAGAGGCGTCGAAAAGAGGGAGTACGCTGTTGGCGACAGGGAGCAGGATATGACTGACAGCAAACATGTGATTGTCTTCAACTCTTGACCATGCTCAGCGACTTCGCAACGCCCCTCGCTGTTGCACTGGTTCCCTACGCACCCTTGCTCGATGCCGTCCATCGTGCACTTCAGATAATCAGCTGGCAGTCGTCCTGGTATGATGCTTGGCTTGTTATCGCCGCTTGGTGGGCGCTTTGCTTATTGTCTCGGCCGTATCTCCTACCTTTCCTCGTCGTTCTAGTTCTCTCGATACCCCCACGTCCACCACCGCTGCCTACGACAGAGAAGAACATTGAGACCATGCTCGCCAACCTGACCGCTATGAATGCTCTTCTTCCAGCCTGGCCCAAATTACCGCCGCTGACGGTTTTGCGCGTTGCTGGCATCGCCTACGTGCCATATATTGTTATTACTCATATAGTGCCTATCCGCATCGTCTTTGCTCTCGTTGGCACTGTCGTTCTTATTGCACGTGCACCTTTCACGTCAGTCATCATATCGACCCTCTCCAGGTCTGCCTACCTTCGACATACATTTCGCTATACCGTTTCCCTTCTAACAGGAACACCGATACCACCTACTATCCTTTCCAACCAACCTTCCTCCACTGACCCAACACCCGTACCTGCCCTTCGCTTCCTATTTACCATTTATGAAAATCAACGTTGGTGGATGGGTCTAGACTGGACTGCCGCCCTACTCCCAAATGAACGTCCTTCGTGGTGCTCTCCTCCACCCACGCATGCCCCTGTATCCCCTCCAAATGTTTTCACCCTCCCTAGTGCGACCACTGTATACCTTCCGGGCAAAAATGGTTCTCGTATAAAGCGCACTGCTATTTGGCGCTGGGAAGAGCCCGAGTGGCGCGTAGTCGTCCGTCGCGAGGGTGGCGCTATGTCTCGCGTAGAGCGTCCCATCCCTGAAGACAATTCTGATGCCGCAACGGAGACGACTGGCAGCAGGCTCCTCAAGGCCGCTGGCAAGATGCGTGACTCAGGTGTCATGGGTACCAATAGCACTGCACCTCCGTCCAATCCTGATCCAGCTACTGAAGACGTTCATGAAGGTTATCCTGACGAGGATCACATCGCTACAGACTCTGATGGCTGGATTTATGGGGACAACAAGTGGGAGAGCACAAGCAGCAAAAACAACATTGGCAAGGTGAACCATTATTGATACGTAACTCAGAGACGTGGTATTAAAGGACTGCCCATTTATAGTTTACCCGCTACCGTCGTTGGACGCGTGTCGCCATTGTTAGCGAATCGATTCAAATAGTGGACCAGGATGACCCAGTCGTCGTCAAAGCCCCCGACTCTCCTTCTCCTCCACAAGCTAGCACCGAAACCCAGGACTCGAAACTGCCCATGCCTGGAGATGAGATTCTCGCACATGGCAAAATGACAGAATCACCTCCTGAGGCTGAAAGCCCATTACGACAACGTCTGCGGCGAGCCCTTTCTAAGCCATCACATTGAAAATATAACCTTGTAATCCACACCAAAAGTAGATGTATGCAATGCAATGTATGTGTGTTCCTAGTCTTTTGCCAGCTCCTCATCAAGCAGAGCGATGATTCCCTCCAAGCCATTGCTCAGATGAGCCTCCTTGGTACGCTCCGAAAGGCGTTTTGCTACCTGTTGAGGGAGTACTAACTGGCGGAGAGGATGCTTGCGTTCGAATTCGGGGCTTGCTGTATATGGTTCCAGACAGTTCATATCGCCTAGGAAAGGGGAGGAACTGGGAGCATTGATACTTGAAAGACGTGGATGGTATGTGACCTCGGGGAAGGTTGCGTATTTGAAAATGTAAGGTTCGAAATTATCACTGGTGTTTGTTAACGTTGGCCCAATAACGAGTATGTCCTCTCCCTGGTTATTGTCTGGTATTGGTGTATTGCTGACGTGGCCAAGTGCGCATCTTGATGCCGTTCGAACGGCGCCCAGAGGCGTTTGGCGTAGCGCGCTCTTTTTATTTGAAACACCCTCCTCGAAGACTTGGAGATTCTTCTTCCGCACAGAATTGTCGACAGTCTCGCGAGTATGTTCTTTAACAATCGTAGTTGGACTCGGTGGAGCGGTCAGGACAATCGTTGGTGAGGCTGCAGAAAGAACTATGTCGACCGGTTTCTCTTCATCATGTCTCGGAACTTCTTGACTAACAAGTGTGCGCGCAACAGAAATGGTGGCACGAGTAGGTACAATGTCGGCGGTCGACATATCGTAGATTGTTGTTTTCATCCTGGCATTTGTAAATGACAAGTGCAATCGAGGCGCAAGGACTGTGCTTTTCTTGCTAACACACGACTGTTTGCGACTCAGCCCGCACTCTTTATAGAGATCCAAGTGAGAAAGATAGGTATCGTTTGCGGGAACCGCGTCAACGGCACTAGTAGGGGGGAAGAACGATTCACCGGGGTATGAAAATGGGTCGAGATCATTGTACAGCTCTTGCAAATCTTGTGGGATATTGTTAACCGTAGGCACAGGAGATTTTGAACCAGACGACCAGGATACTACCGAAACGGAGACGCTGCGCACACGATTCGCCACCGCTTCCAACGGCGTACATGGACTGTCGAGAGATGCCGTGCTGCTAGCGCTCCTGGGGCTAAAGGGCATTCCTCTAGGTAGCGAGTGGAGCAACGAGGAGGGTGACCACAGGCTGTCTGACGCGCGAGAAAAAATCAGAGGCTTTCCTTTGAATCCGCGACGCATCCCGAGCTCGCCGATAGTACCCGCATGGACCTTACTGTTCGCTGAAGGAGAGTGCCTCTCGACTTCTTCGTTAAAGATACTTACAGGGGAGGTCCAACGAAAAGTGGCAGGATAATTCGACAATGGCACCTCACGAAAGACTGGATACAACGACGGCGAGCCTAGAGAGTGATCTTGAATCGGAGACAGTGTCGCCAAACGATGCCTTCTTCTCTCTCCTCGCATCCCATTGCTATCGATTTCTATTAGGTGGTACGACTGGCTAGCAGGTTGGCACGCAGATGCTATGCAAAGTTGAATTAGATAGATATCCATGTCTACCGACGGTTCTGTTGAACGACCGACCTCGAACTTCGGAATGAAATGCGTCCAACAAAGCCATAGTCTGATGAGAGCCGGACATCGTAATCGGTAATTCCTCAAGAGGCTGCGAAGGCTTGAAAAATTTTGCCAAAAGCGATGCCAGCCACGAAATGAAGGATGCGATCGCTTTGCAAATACCGAGGCCACGACCTTCATTTGAGGCCGCCATCTCGGGATGGTCTCTTCCGGAATTCGTTTTACAGGTGGTTGCCGTCATCTATAAGGATTCATCTAGCGGCTGACTGGAGACTCGTAGCGAGTAATCTTGAAAAGATCGAAACGAGATTAATTTCTAGGTCAGCCACCAAGGTTGATTGAGCAGGCATGACCTTGGGCATGACAGGACAAGCAATGTAAAGGACGTCGTAAAAGGTTACGAATGAACCGAATAGGTGTGCATCCAGCATGCAGATGTACTGCAATGCTGACAACAACCCGACACGACCACATTGAGGACTAGTAAAGTCTTCGCCACATGATCTAGCCAAGAGCTGTTAGCTACTTCAAGGAGCAAAAGGCATGAGAAATACAGTAGGCCGAAGCCGCTGAGTTTGCGGGCCATGTGCGGCGAGATCAGGACAGCCCCTTGAATTCACACACTGAATGCTTCGAAGTTCGAAAGGATGATGATCTTCAGCGTCTGCAGCTTCCCTTCAAAAAGTTTAAAAGCTGTCTGAATACGTAGTTAAATAATCCCTTCCTCTTTCCCTCATCCCAATCATGGCTCCAAAAACGTATGGCTGGATTTCTACCTGGTTTGTCTTGACCGCGCCGCTCATGCTGTGGGATGCAGGCTATTGCCTGATGCGGTAAGTCCATAAGTTCAGAGCCTGGTAATCCTTCCGCACTGTTGAAAAAACACGCATACAGGCCACGTTCCATGGTGGGAGGTGACCTTCACTGGATTTGGAAGCCGTACGAGCTATATGAAAAGGTTGACTATGTAAGAAGATAGCAGTTTTCCCCAAATTTGACCGTAGTATGCTCATGAGTAATACGGACCATTAGGTATACGGAGTTCAAGCCTTCGAAAATGGAGAGGGGTTTGCTGGGGCAGCAGGTTAGTAAGCTCTTTGCCTCAGTTGAGTCCATTAAGCATCCAAAACACAATGCTTACTCGGCATCCAAAAAGCGGTTCTCAATGTCCTTGAGATATCGATGAATGTGCGTTAATGTCCAAGTGATCGCAGACGTCGTCACTTACTTTTAACTAATTGATCACCGGTTATAGCTTGTTTACCTCTACCTTGCTCATGCAAGGGCATCCGACGTAGCGCCCTTGTTTGGCTATACTGGTGCTGTCATGACGCTTGCAAAAACGATTCTTTACATGTCCCAAGAGTACTTTTGCAACGGGTGTTCTACCGGTCATAACAATTTGCGCACTACTGTCCTCTTCTGGGTTATGCCTAACCTGTACGTCTTTGATCTGTCGTAATCTACCACAGAATCCTAAGTTTCGTATCCTAGATTGTGGATTACCCTTTGTTCCTTGATTATACGACGCCTCGGGCTGGACATAACTTTGCATATCAGAACTAGCAGTAAGCTGAAGACGCAGTAGAGGACCGCTTTTACTAAGAGTTTAGTTTGATATGCCATAGAGTAGATTTCCTGAAAATATTATTTTCTTGTTCACAGCATCGACGTCATTACTCTTATCTACTTCCGATGTTATCCACTCCACATGCGCAGAATTCCCTGAGGAAAGATGAATCTTTTGGGGTGCATTTGGCTCTCGATCATATGTCGACGACATAGGTACCGATCTCTCCTAGGAATAATTCAGCGATTTCGCTCACGATCGAGATCGCGTCGGTGGCGCGCCTGCGATTGGGTATCCGGGGTCCCGCGACTGAATTGTTCCTGTGAAGGTAAATGGTCGATTATCTTTGAAATGGAGAGATGCAGGTATGTCGATGTTCAACGTGAACTCAGTTTCATAAGCTGTAATCGTGCTGTACATCGATTCGGAAGTCGTGACACTTGATGGCATGCTGTACCGACTTTCTTGCGGTGGGAGCGGGAGGTCTTTCCACCTCGAAAGTGAGACACTATGATATCGATTCATTGTGTCGCCAAGCTCATGATTGAATGCGTGACCATGTTCAGCTTCGGTGCCGACGCTCCACGCAGATGCAGGCGGACTAGGCAAATACGAGGCATCTTGGCCCTGTGGCCATCCGTGACCTTGAGAGACCGCCACTGAAGACGGTATCTCAACAGTACTTGCAGGACTTGGGGATCGAATAACGATGATCTTCTCCGGTTGGGAAAAGGTATTGTCGCGCACTGTTGAAGGACTACTCGCCGCAAATGAAGACATAGACGTAGTCGCGTCCAAATCGAACCTCGCACCCAAATCGAGGGGTGGAATAATGATCCTTCAGAGAAATTTTATTTGAGCGCCCACTGGTCAGGCCTAGTAAGGCGCTTTCCCTGCGTACCTGTTGCCTCTCTCGCCGACGCGGACATTTGATCTCAACCGATCGACGACAGACCTGAAGACGATCCAGTAGTGATTTTTCAACTCTTTTCTGAAGCCGAAGAGAGCAAAGAAAGTCAGGGCTCGTAAAACGAGAGCCCACCGTGCTTCCTCAAGCACCAGACTTTGTGCTGGGTCATCGCGCCATACTGCTGCTGGAATTTGTACTATCACGGCAAATCCTTGTCACAGTCTGAGAAAAGTAAAATGTTCGGGTAATCCAACTGCTCACCAGAATGGGTATCTTGCCAGGAGATCCAGGGATGAATTTGGCCGCGAGACATCACGACTATGCTTACAATGGCGCCGAATATACTGAGTACAGCTTCAGTAGTGGTAAGGCACAAAAGCCGCAAGTGAAAGCCAGAGGTGGTTCGGAATCTTCTAGGAGAGTCGTCCACTATGCTTCTCCGGAACACAGTGGTACACATGTCTAAAACCTGCGTTCAATCCTTCTCTTCTGTCCAGCATTGGGAACGTCTTACAGCAGTGAATCAGAGACGCAGTTGCTATAACCATGTTAGGGCCCTGTACAATCACGTATGCAAGAGGTGTGTTGTAAATTGACGGTGTGCATCCGTAATCTTGAAAAATATCAAAGCGATGTTGTTGTACTATAACATCTAGAGGAAAAATCAGACAATGGAAAAAAGGCAGCGTGGATGAGCGAATACGTTAGAAAGAGTGGTACTTACGTAGAATCGCACACACAATAGGTACACTGAGTCCAATGGCCAAATCCACGAGTGCGCAACGTCGGACCTATTTAGACACACGGTTTTCAAGAACTATCAAAACTCCTTTCAGTAAGTCACTCACATCGAAAGAACTGTAAGGAACGCTTGCCCCAACAAGGTTCCAATATAGGCGTCGACTGATGCATAAGGAAGCTGCTGGAAGCGCTGTTCCTACCGCAATCATAAACTTGGTCGCTGCAATCAAATCGTAAAAAGACATTTGAGTAAAATGGCTGAAGGATGACATACAGATATCGCACCAGACAGGGGCTGCATTATCAGTGCCACCTCTCCAGGTGAGGGAGTTGATGAAAAGATTAAGGCATCCCAAGGACGTAAAGATCATATAGAGGCCAGCGCCAGTGTTCCGTGCTACAAAGTAGGAAGTTGTAAAGGTTAAAAGTTATAGCAAGGAACAACTAACGCACATTGCAGATACCACGGATAGGGGATTAATACAAGGATCGATGAGATAAGGGACAAGGTAGAAAATAACGGAGTAACAGCCGACATGACGATAATCAAGCGAAGCCTTCTAGGCCGTAAATGAACGAACGAAGTGTAAGGAGTGAATTGCGTGCAGGAGTTCCCAGAACTCTAGAGAAATGCCAGAGGGCTAATCGAAACGATACCTTCGTCGGGTCTTATAACGTTCGGGAAGCGAATAGCATTGTTGCCCTTGTTCAAGTTGCAAGCAGGGGGTCAACTGAAGGGTAATTGTCTCAACCACCGAGCAAAGTCAGTTCTTTGGTTGTGATGCCATATACAGATCAAGACGCAGCATCGTGGCCCACCTCGGCATTCAAGCCGCGAGGAAACGGTCTTTGTTCTCTTCGGCATCAGGAGACGAGTTGACATCTGAAGGGTGTAAATCCATCATCCGGACAAGGATATGATTCCTTATTATCTCTTCAAGCATGTAATGGTATCTCTCCTGGGTATGGATAATGAAAGTACTTAGTCTAACATGTCGTCCGCGAAAATAGCAGTCTTTGGAACACCATCTTCTCGGATGACACCGCGGTACATGCCAGGGCAATTGAGTTGCAATGCGACTTGGGATGGCTCAAAGTCAACTGAGGTGTCTTTAGAGCTTCATAGACGAACATACCGTTTCCCATATTATCAAGACCAATAACACCCCCTATGCCCCCATCCACAAGCAAATCCTCAACAGCGGCTTGAGAAGCAGTCTCAAGTGATTCGTGAAGATATTGTACGCGTCGTGTAATAGTAGAAGCAGTGGCAAGCCTGATGAAATACTACAATACATACATATATAAGACTTTCAATGACTGTAAATCGTAGGCAAAGCACTTACATCTCCGTCTCCAGTACCCGAGACACCAACAGCAGTGGGTTCCTGCCTCACGTTGAGGAGTTTATCCAAGACCTTCTGCACCCAACTGGCCTCGGGCCTGTTCCACTCCTCAGCCCAGAAACCAGAGCCCATGGATGGTGTATCACCAATCCTACCAACAAGTTTGTTGGTGCGGCCACCCGTGGATGTCAAGGACGCGATGCATCCTCGTACGTCCAAAGCGACTGCTCCAACAGTACCAGTTGGAAGCTGGTCAAGAGGAGGCAACGAGTTTGGCGCGTCAGTCTGTTGAGGTAGAGGCTCCTCAGGCAGCCCCAGCCCACGCCTATGCTCCCTCCACCTATTTTCTGTAAAGAAGTAGGAGGGGTCAACAAGCTGAACACCGAGAGATGCGCCGATGTTTTCTGCGGTAGCACCTGAAATGAAGGTGTGGGGCACGGCAGAAGGAGCGAGATAGAGGGCTCGGACGAGCTGCGAGGGATTCTTGGCGCGGGTTATCAACGTGACACCAAGCCCACGTCGGCTGGCGGGAATTTCAGGATGAGACGCAGGAGGCTTGGATAGCATGAGAGAAGCCTCGAGCTCATTCTAGGAAATGTAGTCAGAACCAATGTTAGCATCTAGACGCGTTGGAGCTAAGAGTAATCGGTGACCTTTCCAGCAACATTGAAGACAGCCCCCTTACCACTGTTGAAAAGTGGGTTGTCTGGTTGAAATTTTTAGATAAGAGGGTAGACAAAGTGCGGATCATATACCTTCCATCGACGAGACGGCCGCGACCACTGCATCCATTGCCTCGCCTCCTTCGCGCAAGACTTGATACCCCTATAGGCCTGATTAACTGACAGAGGTATAAGCTATGGCGGAAGGGACGCACGGCTTCGAGCGCTGCGCGTAGGCCAGCCTTGTAGGCAGCGCGCTGTTCCGGAGTTGAGCCAGCCTTGGACATAGTGCCAGCACCGCCGTGTATGACAAGGGCATAACGTTGTCCAGGCGTCGACGTTGGAAGCAGAGGTTGTTTCTCAGAAGCCATTCTCACTTAGGGGGGACATGGGACTGGTAGGCCTGCGCTCATTTTAAAGGATCAACGTACGGAATAGGCGGTCCGCCCTAAAATTAAGCGCTAAGCATCCACATGGCGGCGGAGAGGCTCATGAAAATAAAACGTGGTAGTAGTGAGTCTCAATAACAAGTCACTTTTCCGGAGTGGTTAACGGGATCGCCTGCTACCAAGCACACAGCGGCTGCAAAGTTTCGCAGGTTGTGTTTGTGGAAAGCTCGAAATTGCCGAGACTCATCGGATGCGCGTACTTTATATGAAATGCTCTAGCCTCTAGGGATGGAAATGACTCTGACGCTGTCGTGTATCAACTGCCAATGGTGTAGTTTTTGATAGATAACCACATATTACTATTAAAATATACTTCGTATTATAGACAGACAAATCCACAGCAAACCTTCGAATCGCTCAGGTGACGACGCTCTTTTTGATTTTTTAGTTCTGATTTAGTTCCTTCCTTTAATCACTCCAACGCATATCTCTATCCGATACCATGAGCGCCAACAAGTATGCTGATCTTCCCGACATTGTTTGTTTTCTTTGCTCGTATTCTCTACTTCATCTGATTTATTCCCTCAGGACACTGCACCAGACGTCTATGAGACTGAAGATATCTTACCCGCAACGCAGGAACTAGTCAGCGCATAATAGTCTTCTACCTCCTCCACTCATGTTCATTTATGATCCATCGTAGAGAGGAGATGATAGTGACGAGGAAGCCCCTCCTCAGCGTGGTTCTACACAGGCTCGAAACAATACACCAGGGAAAGAAGAGATCGACTCAAGCAACTTGATTGACCCCGCAGAGGCCAGCAAGCGTTTTGCTAAAGCAGAGCGCAGACGTACGTCCTCCTCAGTCCTACGAAACGCCAAGCCATTGACGAGTGTATAATTTAGACCGTGCACGAACATACTACGCGTACCCTCCCTCGGACGAAGAACCAACAACCACACGCCCCGTTTCTCTCTCAGCGCGTCTGCGTTCTCTCCAGACCGAGCTTACAGCGTTGGAGGGAGAGCTTGCGGATCCATCGAATCCACAGCTCGCCAAGGAGCGCGAAGTCGACAACGTTGATCCTGGGGAGCTCATCCGCGGCTTAGTCGATGTGAGAGCCAGACTAGATAAGATACGAAAAGGAAAAGAGGGCCGTGCAAAGCTTGTGGGTGCTGTTCTTGACGATGAGCCGAGTCGTGAAGAACAGAAAACAAAGAGTGGGGAAGGCATTGTGAAAGGCGAGGATGCTGCCAATGCGAACAAGCCTGAAGTGAGGAGCATCGCAGAAATGGATCGACGCGTCGGTGAGCTCGAAAAGCTTGTGGGGTCCTCGAGCGCGTCTCTGGATGATGTATGGTGCTTTGTATTTCTTTCATTCACTTTATTTATGCCTAGCAGACCTCACCTCTGCCCCCGCCGTTACTCCCGCTGATTACACGCCTCAATGCACAACTCACTCTCCTGGCTCAACCACGGCATATAGATTCCATCTCACGACGTCTCAAGATTTTACTTTCCGACCTCGAGCGCGTCTCTGCCGCACAACAACATGCTCATCGACAACAACAGCACCTTCCGTCCGATGTACCACCCGCGCCGCAAGTCCAGGACACCATCCTCCCCATCCTTTCGCGCCTTGGACCTGCACTACCTCAGATACCCCATATTTTGACGCGTCTGCGGACGCTTGCAGCGCTGCATACCTCTGCAGCCGAGTTTCAAGACACACTCCAGGGACTGGAGGAAGAGCAGCGCAAAATGCACGAGGCGCTGACAGAACTTGACGGGGCCGTCAAGACGGTTGAGGCGAGTCTTGAAGACAACCGCAGTGTTGTAAAGGGGAACGTTGCGGGCCTCGAAAGCCGAGTCGATACTTTGCTTAACAGATTAGAGGAACTCAGTAGGCCATTAGAAGCTTGATATGACAATCATCACATGGTGTAGTTACAGTTACAAATACAGAGCGAGATATCCATACGTCAGGTCATTCTCCGCCTATTTTCAGGTGGAGACGTCATCCCGACCATATAATCCACAATTGCCTAGAATGAATACGGTTAGATTCGTCTAGAGAAATGAGAACAAAGAAACCCACCTGTTCAAGCACCTCGTCGTCCTCTTCTTCATCTGTCATCTTTACAACATCTTCATGTCCCTCGCCAAGGCCCCAGCCGCCAACACTTGCCCTATGAGTGGCATCGACATCTGGGCTTCTCAAACTCTCCAAAATCTCTCTCTCCCTCTCACGTTCCATATCAGACACATAAGAACCCCCTCTAGGTGTCTCGTCGCCATTGAAAACATCATCACCGAGCGGTGCTGGGCGACGTGCGTTCTGCTTATGTGCGATGCGGCCACGGCGGTCGCGCGGGAGGCCGCCGGAGAGGAAGCTTGGGGCGCGTGCACGGGGAGAGGCGGGAACAAGTTTGTTGAGGGCCTGAGCTCGGGCGTCATACTGGGGACGGGGGCTCCGGACGACACGCAGGAGGTCAATGATGACTTGTTCACCTGGTGTGGGTGTGGGTACGGGTGCAGTGAGGGAAAAGGCAAGAGCTCGTGGGCGGCGTTGGGAGGTTAGGACAAGGAGCCTGTAGACATTTTAGCGCAGTTGGTGTCATAGGTATAAGCACATACATTTGTTGAAGGCGGGGCTGTTGATATGACGAAGTTTCCTGATGATAGTTGTCCTGAGGATTAGGCATAGATAGGCGTTGGTAAAGGCGTTGATGAAGAGGGAGTATGACTTTGTCACGAAAGGAACGCAGAGCAACACTACGGACGTCAATGTGAGAGGAAGAAACTGACACTGTAGACGAGGTGGTGGATTTCATTCCCTGACGAGGGGGAGAGGTGGCTCGGAGATGGGTCTTGGGAGTACGGTAGAGGGACATTAGTAAAGGATCAGTTTGCATGGGTAAAAGGACCTGGGAATGAAGATTAATAGAAAGAATTGCAACGAGAAGACAAAGACGAACACCCTCGAGGTAAGTGAGGACTTGATCCCAGAAGAAACCCCATATCTCAACGACGCGTGCAATGAGCTTTTCGTCGTCGATGCCCATGAGTTTGGCGTTGAGAGTGACCATACCGGAAGCGATGAGTTCAGCAGCGTCATTTTCAAGAGTAGAGAGGGCCTTTGAAGGGGATGATGAGAGGACAGATTGGATATGTTGTTTTACGAGGCCATTGAGATCTTCACTGAGATGGATGTGAGATTGAGAAGAAAAGCATCAGAGGAGAATATACATGGGAATTCTGAGGGGCTCTCCGTTGAACAAGGGCAAAACTTGTACATGCAACTCGTCCCAGGGATCGTTTGAAGATGTGCTGGACAGTGCGGGCTGTGGATTGGCAGGGACAGAGGCGGATGTGGCGTTGGCTATTGGCGGCGCAATGCCCAGCCTGTGCATCTCACGAGAGACGAGTTTCGAGTCATAAGTGCGATTATATGAAGTCTATAGTAGTTTATAAGTAAAATGAATATCATACTAACCATTCACTTACTTTCGAGGGCGATGAGTGCGACTTGACTGGAAGAGGTGGGGTAGCCATGATCACATGATCGCCTCTCTTGCTCGCCGTCATCTCACTATCCTCGCCCTAGAGTCCTCCGCTGATGATACCTGCGCCGCCGTCGTCTCTTCCGCTCCTCGAATCCTCTCAAATGTAGTTCTCAAGCAGAACCATATGTCAGTTTTCTCCTTCATACATCGTATCTGTCCTCATCCATAAAATAGACACCAGGTCTATGGTGGCATTCATCCCATGGCTGCTATTCACGCTCACCAGCGCAACATGGTTAGAGTTTTGTTCTTTCTATTCTCTCGTAACCTTAACGTTCAATAGCCCATCGCTGTGAGCCGTGCTCTGCGTGAAGCTAACCTCGACATCCGCAAAGACATTGACGGAATTGCCTTTACTCGCGGTCCAGGAATCGCTGGCTGCCTCAGTGTCGCTTCAAATGCTGCAAAAACTCTTGCATCTTCCCTAAATCTGCCTCTCGTAGGCGTGCATCACATGGCAAGTTTAACCCTTTTAATTACACCAGCCCTCTCTTACCTCCGTCTAAATATCAAGCAAGCTCATGCCCTGACTCCTCTTCTCACATCTCATTCGGACCCTCCAAAATTTCCCTTTCTCACTCTTCTGGTCTCAGGCGGTCACACACTCCTCCTTCTCGCGCGCTCCCCCACCTCCTTCCGAATCCTCGCCACCACAGCAGATGAAAGCATAGGTCGCTCTTTCGACAAAGTATCTCGCCTTCTTCAAATTCCTTGGTCCTCACTAGGCCCAGGAGCCGCTTTGGAACAATTTTGCCTTACCTCGCCGACCGATGGTGCCAATTTACCAGAGGTTCCACCCTACCCGCGGCCGTGTCGAGGGCAGCTAGCTTTTTCTTACTCCTGTCTCCACTCTCACGTCGAAAGATTCATTACAACCGAAGGAGCAGAAAACCTTGATAATCCCACACGACTTGCCCTTGCCCGCGCGTTTCAGGTTTCCGCCGTAGCCCAGCTAGAAGAAAAGCTTCGACTTGCATTCAGTTGGTGTGCCAATAACGATATCCATGTCCACGACGTTGTTGTTAGTGGTGGTGTTGCTAGCAACACTTTCCTTCGCAATCGGTAAGCACCTCTCTTGTCTATCCTCGTGCACTTGACTAACTATTGTTCAGTCTCGCTGCCTGCGTAGCAGGCATTGATTTTACAGCACCCATAAAACTAAGCTTCCCTCCACCGGAGCTGTGTACAGGTAAGAATGCGTCCTTCAATCCTCGTGTCTTGTGATTGACATATTATTTTAGATAATGCAGTCATGATTGCGTGGGCCTCTATGCATCGTTTCCTGGCCGGGGACCACGACCCCTACGCCATTGACCACGTCTCGAAATGGGACATTGACACCCTTGAACCATCGTCAAAATAATATGATATAGCCAATATATTCACAAACTTAATTATGCAAAAATCGCGCTTCAGCCCTGTTAAGGCTTCCATAAAGCTTTAAAATTAATTGTAAATAATAATATAACGTCTGTACTGTACGTACGACAACTTGAACTTGTATGCGCCATGATGCGCGACACATCACACCACGTGAATCTGTCACATCCGTGTTGTTGAGCTCTTTCACCTGCACTTGTGGTTGGTATCCAAACAACTTAATATGCCCGCTTTTCAAGCCCTAGGTGCCAAAAGGAAACTAGATCACGAAGAGGAATCTTCTCGGAAAAGACCCGCTTTCGATGCTGCTTCGTCGCACAAGGGCGAAGTGTACTGGATGGTTCAGTGGCAAGTCTTACCCTTAGCACCAAGTATGACCCTCGTCGCGATAACAAAACCATAGGCGGAACCATCAGACCAAGAAACATAAAACCTGGGATGGAGATGCTATCCTGGTCGCCAATTCCAGCAAGGCTACATTATATGATATAGACGGGAAAGTGTGCGTTTTTGTAGTTCTACTCAATCATTCCGACTCTGACATGTGGGATCCTCTTTTCAAAAAGACTTTCTGTGGGGAAAGTTACCTGGCCTCTCGAAGAAGGGAAGGAACTTCACGTCGGAGGCAAGGATATTGAACTCGACCGGCCAATTACGAGGAATGAGTATCTCTCAGGCCAGGCCTTTGGTTCTTTCTCGACTGGGTCGGAGCCTGTACCAGCAGCACTTTTTAAAGACAAGCCAAAGCAATTTATCCCCCACAAGATTCACGCAACGTCTGTGCCAAAGCCTAACCACTCGACTAACCAATCTCCGAAACCCTTCGTCCCTTTGCAACCCGTTGATCCTATTTCAGTCCATGATAATGTACCCAAAATCAAGATAGAGAACCATGCTCATTGGACTGCCAATTGGTCTGCCTGAACCTCCATTCATATTTTGTTTTTAGGGCTCACTCATTGACTTCTTTCAAACAGGCGGAAACCTCAGCAGAAAAAGCATCAAACCTGGGATGGGGATGCATATGTAACATTAAGGAATGACAAACTTGTCATGATATCAGAAGAAGGGAAACCGTATGTCCTTCAAACACCTTGTTCATTCCCGATATGTACTCAAGTTGTCCGAAGGATGGGGTCCATGCCTTGGAAAGGCGACCCTCTGTGTTCTGGCTATCGAACGATGATCAACGGAAAAGAGGTGGAACTGGATAGCCAGGTGGAACCTTCACAACTTCCTGATATCATTGGGGCTCCCGAAGCGTCTAATAACGACAAATCCACGGTTGAAGACGATCATAACGGGAACGACCAGCCTTCTGAAAAGCTCTATGAACAGATTTCCAAATTTGTTTCGCCAACTTCGTTCTATGCTGCTCCCATTGCAAAGAAGCCCAAAGGTCCACTGTAAGTAGGCATTTCTCGTTGCATTCACGTCATGTATTGATTTGTGGCAGACACGATCCTGACGCTGAAGATGCAATTGTAATGAAAGCCCCTACCAAGGAACATATTAAGAAGTTCAACAAGAAGCAAGTGCTTTCTTTTTTATCAATGCATGCAAAGTAGTAACGAACAACTTCAATTAAAGGGATCTGCCCATAGTTTCTGTCGTGATAGACCCAATCTTATCGCGTCGAATGCGGCCTCATCAAAGCGAAGGTTCGAATCTCATACAGATACTTTCCAGATGTTTATCAAATGAATAGGAGTGAAATTCATGTATGAATGCGTAATGGGTCTTCGGAAGCATGAAGGTCAGGGATGTATACTTGCTGACGAGATGTGAGTCGTAGGATCCTTTCATTCGTCCCTCAAACGCCTAAAGCCGCTGATAGGGGTCTTGGGAAGACATTCCAGGTAGAATTCTTGCATGACCTGCTTGTCTGGTTTTGACACTCGGGACATACAGACAATAGCCCTCGTATGGACCTTACTTCGTGAGTTTTTTCATCTCCGGTTAATTCCTTCTTATATGTTTGGCTTTAGGACAAAATCCATACGCGTCCTCTACTCCTGTGGTTCAAAAGGTTTTGATCGTCTGCCCTGTTTCACTGGTTAACGTGAGCACTGCCATTCACTAAATAGCTACTAATCGACTAAATGAATTCTAGAATTGGAAGGCAGAATTTCATAAATGGCTTGGAAGGGACCGTATAGGTGTGGTTACATGCGACAAGGACAAGAAGAACGCCCTTCTGTTTATGAACGCGTTCGTAATATTTTGTATTCGATTCATTAAACGCTGTCTGAAGATAACACCGCAGGAGAAACCAGCATGTCTTGGTCATTGGTTATGAACGCCTTCGAACAGTCATGTAAGTTGTTAACATACTTGTGGCACCCGACTCGGGGTTGGTAATGACAGCGTTCCAAGAGATGATCTGTCCTCAATGATGTAAGTTTAGGAATCTCTTTCCGTTACTTTGCCTGACAGGAATAACACGAGACCGCCGATTGGTTTAATTATTTGCGATGAAGGTCAGCAGCTCTGGGTGGCGTACTGCGACACTTCATCTTATGATGCGATGACAGGTCACAGGCTCAAGTCCGCAAACAATAAGACAACACAGATGTTCAAGGCTTTGCGGACGCCCAGAAGAATTATTCTATCTGGAACCCCGATCCAGAATGATCTGGGAGAATTCCATGCCATGGTGTGTTTGCTCCCCCAGTCATTTTGTTCTCACAGCTTCAGCTGAATCTAAATTTAGGCCGATTTCTGTAACCCTGGTTTGCTAGGTCCGCTCATTTCATTTCACAAAGGTGCGAAGCTCAGGTTTCTGTTTTCGTAGATGAGTATAGCACTTTCAAACGAGTGTACGAAAATCCTATCCTCAAGAGTCGGGCACCGGATGCTTCCTCTAAAGATATAGAACTTGGTGAAGCCCGAACTGCACAGGTCGGTTGCTCTGTATGTAACTAGTTCGCGTACTCATTCCTCTTTAGCTGTTGACTGTGGCCAGAAGCTTCGTTCTACGTAGGGATGCAACAATATTAAAAAATATCTTGCCGCCGAAACGTATGTCCTGTTCCATTTCAAACGATCGATCCTAAATTCTCGAAAATTAATACCATAGATGAATACGTCGTCTTCGTCACCCCTACTGCACTACAATTGTCGATTTTCTCGAAGATTCTACACCCAGATAAACTGGATGACCTAGTTCAAGGCTCAACTGCCGAATCGCTGGCTTTAATCAATGTTCTGACGAAAGTCAGCAACAGCCCTATTTTGCTTAAGGCCACGGCCGACAAAGCAAAGGAGAATGCCAAAGATACACTGAGGAGGACTGGGGTGGAAGACGCGTTACGTTTGATACCAGAGCATGCCGAGATTGACGACGTTTCGTTAAGCGGTGTGTCCCGTCGACTCGTTCTCATGTGTTTTGTTCTGATGGTGTGGACGAGGCAAACTAAGTGCTTTGGCAAAACTACTGGCATTCATCAGATCAGTGCGTAACCCCTTCGCCTTTGCTGATTGCCTCTTCTAAAGATACATCGATACGTAGGACACGGAAGAGAAATGTGTGCTTGTATCACACTACACTTCCACCCTGAACATTCTGGAATCCTTTTGTCGGAAGAAAAAGTACTCTTATTTTCGTTTAGATGGGTATGCTGTATCTTAGCATCTTCATGCTTCGTTCATCTTGCTCATTATTTACTCAGGCAAACGCCTGCAGCGAAACGACAAGAATTTGTTAACACTTTCAACAAATCCTCGCGAAACCAAAGCTGTGAGTAAACAGAGTATTGCAGATATAATACACAGCTGATGTGAATCCCGTTAGTTATTTTTCTGCTGAGCTCCAAAGCTGGTATGTGGATTGTCTCTATTCTAGTACATGCATGATCCCAATGTTTTTAGGGGGAGTTGGGATAAATTTAATTGGTAAAGCTGGCTTAGTCTTTTTCCTTGTGTCAGCATTTCTGAACAGACATGCAGGCGCTTCAAGACTATGCCTTATTGATTCTGATTGGAACCCAAGGTAACTATCGATGCTAGGTTGACAACAGCATTCTAGTGACCCTGACTTGTTCCACAGTCATGATCTCCAGTCGATGGCAAGATGTCACCGGTAGGGATTCTGGCTTCCGTTTTTCCTCATTCCTCATAACGTCCAACTCAAGTGACGGCCAAAAGCGCCCAGTCTACATTTATAGGTTTTTGACTACAGGAGCAATCGACGGTACGTACCGTTTCCGCCTTATCTGCACCAGCTGAATTAAAATTGCTATAGAAAAAATATATCAAAGACAAGTCACCAAATTAGGCCTGAGCGATTGTCAGTCAAGTCCTGCTTTACTGTCAAAAAGACGTTTTTGATTATAAGCCTTCACCTAGCTCTGATGCAATCTGTGCGTTCTCACGTCTGAGATTATCCTTAAAGCTGACCATTTCCAGGGCACAACCAGTTCGAAAAGTGATTCCTTTACGAGGAAAGAGGTGCTTGCTCTCCGAGTTTCCACGGACGAGATTCTAGGCTCATGCTTCCTCTAGCTTAGAGACATCTTCCGGATCGATCCCAATACAGCTTGCAATACACATGATCTACTCGAATGCCCATGCGAGCATACCAGGTTTTATGAAGATAGCCCGGTACAGTCGACGGTAGAGGACGTGGAGGAGGAGGAAATAGAACAAGGCTTTGTCAAGGCTTGCGATATCAAACCAGAACTCATCGATAGAATGGACCGCGCAGTGAGTCGTGTAGCCGCTGGCAAACTTTTACTGAAGCTTCTTATCGTCGCAGTATCTGCAAAAAAAGAAAGCCGAGCTAGCTGCACTGGGCGAGTGGAAGCACATTAATTGTCTTCGATCATCTACAAGAGATGAGGTTCAAGATGATGTCCTTCGAAAGCTTATCGACTTTCACGAGACGATGTCTAAGGACTCCTCCTCGCGAGAGAATTCACGAATAGAGAAACTGCTGTCCTCTATTGATCTTCATAACATCACAGCATTAGACAAGTGTTTAAAAACACAAGAAGTTCCTGGTGGAACTATTTCCTTCATATTCCAAAAGAGCTCCATCTCAGCAGTTGGCCCGGAAGGAGATGTGGCAGTTTCATAATTACCTAGACCACCTTGAATGCAAAGCTTTGTTAAGGTTAGACTTGAAACTGAAGCTGAAGCTTGCGATTGAAGCTTGAAGGGCGATATAAAGCTAGTGTATATCCAAGTGGTATATGGTAGAGACCGAGCGGAGCAAACCTAACATCGTAATGAGTTAAGATTGAACTACCCTCGACCCCTCGACTACTAATAACTTTAGAGAAACATGTAAAGGATGACAAAAAGAGGTTCAAACAGGTATATGATGGAAACTTAGCGGAGCCAACCCAGCCAAACGTCAGAGTTGACTACCCTAGATCCCCGATAATTAAAAGGAACTGTGCAAAAAATGAAAAGAGAGGCACAGCCAGGAATAAATGAAAGACTTGGTATAAGATGAAAGTTTGACGGAACCAACCCAACCACCATCGCAGCCACTGTGGAGGGCTAAGCTCCTCCACACCCCCACCATCAGGCAACAAGAAGAGTTTGGAAAAAGAAGGAACATAGGAAAGTAAATAAAGCAAAAGAGACGGCCATCCGGACCCTTTGACAGTATGCCATCATGCAGCTTCGTAGATTGCCTCCCCATCCAGGGCAGTTATGAGGACTTTTGTTGCTAAGATTTGGTTTGTTGGAATTGTCATTATGTCGCGTGACAAAACAACATAATCGGCACGCTTTCCAACCTCAAGGGATCCAATGATCTTCTCAGTGAATGAAGCGTAGGCACCATCAATAGTCATTCCTATTGAATGCTTGTAAGTCCTGTCACGATATTGTCTAAACTTGCAAATCTTACCACGTAGGGCCTCCTGGCGGGTGATTCGCTGTTCTGGAAACCTGCCAGCTATATGTCAATATCCAAATGTCTAAATTATTTTGCACAGAGCGCACCAGCCATCCGGTCCATGTGGAGATTTCCCATCGGGAGAAACCCGTGTGACAGCTGCATAGAATCCAGACATAGGATTCATAGACTCGACGGGGGAATCGGAGCCCAGAGTGATCCTTGCACCACTATCAATAAGAGAACGGAAAGCATAGAGCAGCTTGACCCTCTCGGGTCCCTAGATAGCGCAGCGTCATTTCAGCTTTGAATGTATTAAGAAGATACCAACTCACAAGGCGGTCTTGAGCATACCACATGTCGCTAATACTGTACAAAAGGTCACACTTGAACCGTCTACAATCGCATCAAACATACGCATGCGTTGGTTGAACACTGGCAATGACTATGTGTGACCATCGTGTCAATATTTCTGTCATAAATCTATTGTGAACGTAAAGCATACCACCGAGCTTGCCAAGACGCTTCATGTCTTCCACTGTCATGATTTGGGCGTGCTCAAGTCGAGGCCTTAGTGCCGTGACATTTGCACCTGTCAGGGATGCTTCGAAGGCGTCTAACACAATTCCATTCGCGCGGTCTCCAATTGCATGCACATTCTAACAATACCACATTAGATTGTGATACCACAGCGATGAAACATCATCCTTCACTTACCACTTGCCAGCCATCTTGAAGGAATCTAGGAATAAAGTTGAAAAGAATTTCCGGGTCGAGACGCATGAATCCGTTGGTCGACGGATTATCATGATATGGTTCGTATAACTAAAAGAAAAGCGCGTTATTCAAAAGGTGATAACCAAGAGACAGGGATACTCACAGCTGCACCACCTGTCCTTAATGCGCCTATAGAAAAATGTGGTAATTAACTGGTTCGTACGAATAAACCAGGGACTTTCTTGTTACCATCTGCAAAAATTTTGACACTCCTGGCTGTGAACCTATCATTCCCGGCGCCAATGATCGGGCTCGTAGTATTTCCCCAATATTCCGCGTTTTCGTCGAAAAAGGCCATGCCATAGATTCGGAGCTAACGCATCATGTATGGTAACCAAAATACCGGTCATACGGGTATACCGGAGACAAGACTTACTGGTAGAGTTCCTATTTCCGCTTGTCTAGGACCGGGCTGGTAAGTACAACTTTAAAGGTTAGAAGCTTGCTGGATTCTACTTTTTATAGAATGCTAACGATGCCGGATCTAAACCAGCATCGTGCACTGAAGTTATACCCATAGCATGTGCATCCTTCACGGCCACGCGGAATCGTCGAAGTAGGTCTGACTCGATCACTTTCGGTTGCTTCAAAAGTTCTTGCGCATTATCGAGAAAGACTCCTACATATAACCATCAGGTGTGCTGGAATTGCAGCTGAACAAGAGTGGTTACCTGTGGGATTTCCAGTATCATCCCTAACGATGACCCCTCCATCTACATCTTCAGGAAATGGCAAGCTCGATTGCACAGCCTTGGATGATGCCCAGAGGGCGTGACAATCCTTGCTTTGCAGAACAACTGGCCGTCCACGGATCACCGGATCCTCATCTAGGTCAGCCTAGATCATATGGAATATCCTCAAAATGGAAGCTAGAAGAAATTGACAGCCAACTAACAGATGTAGGCCAACTGGCTGTAGGCCACACGGTGTGATCCCATCCCCCACCGATAATAAACTTTGAAGTGTCATTGAAGACATCCTGGTTGCTCAGGATGAAGTTGCGGACACGGGCCACGGTATCTAGAGAATAAGAAAGGGCATTTGGATAGCAAGGTAGGATCTTGGGCTACCTTGAATTGTTTTAGTTCCCTCTAAAGGCAGCTCTTGAGCAGCTCCATATTCGAGAAGATGGGCATGGGAGTCTACGAAGCATGAATACAATTATGTGGCATTCGGTTAGAAAGACAGACCAATCAAGCCCGGGACAACGATCGCCCCAGGCTTAATGAAGCGTATCTCGAGCGAAGGGCGGCGGAAAATGAGGTCGTTCAGTGAAAACTTGTTCCAACGTTTGGTAATGTGTTCTGCACTCAGATATGAAAGACGTGCTACAACAGGTTAAACGTGGTTGTTACATACCTAAGGAGCCACGATCAGCGATGAATGAGCCCTGGATGACAATACACTGCGTTCGAGAGTTCTCTGAGTCAACCGTGTAAACTTTGTTCCCGTCTTTTGAACACAGTGCGTAAGAATCTGAGACGACTTTGAGAGGACGGGGGTCAATAAAGATGAATATCGATATAAGCAGCACGAGGGTTGCGAGCCACAGTTGAGATGAGAATTTTGAGGAGGAAGAAGCAACATTTTTTTGTGCAGCGCCAGTGCCATTGGGCAATTTCGCAGAGGGAGTGGCCATTCGGAAAAGATAGAATTGGAAAAAAAAAAATAAAGCCCACACCTATTCGCCCTTTTTAAGGAAGAGTCCTCATGGCCATCAATGTAGCAAAATCTTCAGCGCTTAAGATTACTCAATGAGACGAAAAAAGGTGTGCAGGCTGTCACGGAACCCTTAGTAAGGCCCTTGGCGCTTAGCGCCCGCCCAAAACAGATTTGGTCATATGATCAATTACACGTATCGCCAAGTTGCCACGAGCCTCGGCCTTACATTCCACCCTCCATGCCTCTGAACAATGTCTTACGCCATGGAACACACATTCTAGCCAGCTCCATTAATTCTCATCGCATCCTTCTATATACTGTTGTCTCTGTTCTCGCCGTTTCTGTCGTAATTGCCAATGCGCTGCGCGATTATAGCAACTTTTATTCTGTCGCTATCTCCCTCTCCAAAAGCAATCGCAGTGTTCTGGTATGCATCTCGAATAAGTGTATCAATCACACGCACTCAAAATTTAACAGGCATTAGCGAACTTCAGCTTCCTTGTCAGCCTACTGTGTGGTCACCTTGTTCAGCGTCTCTTCTTTGGTACATTGCGAGCCAACGAGGTTGAAGTATGCACTTTCTTTTAGCCTGGATCGACCCCCACTCATTGTTTATATCTTCCTGGCAGCGTTTGTATGACAGACTATGGTTCTTTATCACTGAATCTCTATTGGCCTTCACCATCTTCCGCGACGAATTCGATATACCCTTCGCAATGATGTTTGGATTTCTGCTCTTCGTCAAATCATTCCACTGGCTTGCAGGTGATCGAATTGAATGGGTAAGCTTCTTGAAGCTTTCAGCCCAGCACTTATTCATCCCTCATTCTCTAGATGGACCAACGCCCATACCCTGGTCCTTCCCCATTGTTTCACGTTCGGATGAATATGTTGTTCGTCATTTTATGGCTGACTGACCTTTTCATGTTCCTCGTTGCTGTTGAGAACACGCTCGCCAATGGCGTAGGTGGCATGGTTCTTTTCGCCAGCGAGGTAGGCTTATTTTCTTCTTCGGTGGCTCCACGCTAATTTATCTGTCAGTACGGCATCCTCATGTCTAGCCTTTTAAATACGATTTGCAAATACCTGCTTTCGGCATACGAGCTAAGGCGTGCTGGGCGCCGTGGAGGCGAAAATGCACCACCCTGGGAGAACAAGAGCATGTGGACATTCTATATCGAGCTGGCTACAGGTATTTATCTCTTCATTTTCCCTTGAAACTTCTAAATGGACTTGACTAGATTTTTTGAAACTCACCACTTACTTGGTCTTTTTCATGATCATCATCACTTTCTATGGTCTACCTCTCAATATCGTTCGAGATGTCTATATCACTGCTCGTTCATTCATTTCGCGACTTCGTGCTCTCCATCGGTATCAAACAGCAACTAGGAATATGGATCAGAGGTACCCCAACGCAACCGCAGATGAGCTTGCTGCGATGAGTGATCGTACTTGTATCATTTGCCGTGAAGAAATGATCCTGTCCGAGGCCAGACAACAAGGGCAAGCCCCTACAGCTTCTGATGGGCCAAATACGACGCCAAAGAAACTGCCTTGCGGTCATATTTTCCATTTCCATTGTCTTCGTTCCTGGTTAGAACGCCAACAGAGTTGCCCCACATGGTATGTTGAAACGAGCTTTTTTACCCGTTATCCCCGCTTACTGGAAATAATAGTCGTCGCACCGTGCTCGATGACAACCCTCAGGGTCAACCTGCTGCTGGAGCATTTGCTGCGGGTGCGCCAGCTGTACCCCGTCGGCCCAATAATCCACCTGCACAAAATCAGAACCGTGTCAATAACCCTCTAGGAAATCCTTTGGGTCTTGTTGGGAGACTATTTGGACCGCCAGGACAACCGCCGATCGCCCCAGGACAACCCTTACCTGGGCAAGCGGTAAATCAGAACAACCCACCTCAAGACCATGTAGATCCAGCTGGTCATCAACTTCCTCAAGGTGTTGTCATTCAATATCATATTCAGTATCAGCCACAACAGCCACAACAACAGCCACAACAACAACAACAAAACACTCCTCAGCACCCATTACAACAGGCACCACAATTTCCTGGTTTCCAAGGTCCTCAAGGTGTATGGCAACCATGGGTACATAACATTGCCAATCAAGAGCCTGAGGCAGAAGATGCTCCTCATGATGCTCAAACCCAGCCGTTTGATAACACAACGCAGCCACCGTCAACCAGTACTAATGAAGAACCACCAGTTAACCCTCGAGAAGCTGCGGCTTCAGCCGCCCTACGCCGCTTCAATGCCAACTCGAGCGGCAGGTCTTCGTCATCTCCGTCTTCCATTCAGAATGCAGGGACCGCAAGTTCCAGTTCTACGACCTCCACGAACATGAACGCAGGCCAGCCATCGTTGGCGCGTGTTGGCCATATCCCTTCCCTTGTACCTCTGTACGACTACTCCGGGATTTCTGGGCCGACTAGAAATTCTCAGATACAGGGTCCTTCGCATGTTTCGGAAACCCGTAGCTCACCTGAACTTGGCAATTCCCGACCTGTTGCAAACAACAATCTGCCGCATCCTCAAATTACCCGTGAAAATTCTTCCTCAAGCCTCCCTCCAGTCCTCACTGAAGAACAACTTGGTGTCATGGACAGACTGACTCGCGAAGCAATTGATGAACGTCTGCGCGTACTTGAAGGGGTCTCAGGCGCCATCTACCGCTGCATTGACGACCTGATGAGAGTTCGGAGCGCCCTCCCTATCTCAAATACAGACCCAAGTATTTCGGCACAAGTCTCAACCCCGAATGCTAGTGTACCCACTGCTGACGTTTCTACTTCTTCCTCGGCCGTCAAGGAATCAAGATTAGATGCTCCAACAACGACACCATCGGGCTCCAACGGTGGGGAAGGATCCCAATCACACCAGTTCGAAGGGGGATCGGGAACAACGGTTCACTCTTCCACTAGCAGTTCTATAGAGAACAATCATAGTGGCACAGAAGTTTAGATCCATGTATTAAAATAAAACTATAGCTCGACGTGGTGTACATGTATATGTGGCGTTTACTTCGTGGCAAGGAGAACAGTCGCCCGTTCTTTTACAACATTCGTATCGACAGTAGAACGGTCGACCTTTTGATAGAATAACTTGAAAACCTGTCCGAGAGACTTTTGTGGATGAGCATCTGCCGGTAGCATGGCAATTGCTTCGCGAAGAGCCGTGTCTATATCTGCCTCGGATAGCAAAGGAGGTAAATATTTTTCGAGGATGGATACCTCTTGGAGCTCTTTATCCGCAAGGTCCTGGCGTGAAGCTTCGACAAATTTGGTGGCAGCTTCATTCTGATGAGACGTGTCAGCCCAGGTATCAAGCAAATTTTTACTAGCTCCTTACGCGTCTAAGCACGGCCTTGCGCAGAATGCTTGACTTGATATTTGACATTCAACGTTAGCTCGACATAAATAGGTATCCACGAGGTAGAAACACGTACAATCGTAGTTGAGGGCACTTTGTCATTTGCTGCCTTGTCTGCGGTATACACTTCGGACAGAACTGCCTGTTGCACGAATCGTATTAGCCTCAGATATAGTACTTTTGAGTGCTCCATACTCACCCTTAGAGTCATTGACGTTGCAGTGTCTTTGGTCTGTTTTTGTCTGAATGAAGGATAACATAACAAGCAACCTACGCCTGACCTTCATAGCCGTTTTCACGCCATCCATTAAACGTGTACGAAGTTCTGTAAGGAAAGTTCAAGGCATTCAGAGTCCAGACACGACATAGACCCAATTTTTAGACGCGCCTGTTGTGCCATCTACGCTGTAGTAGCGCCATCCCCTTGCAGTTATCACAGCACGAGAAAAAGCGCGTACGTTGAAAAGGAGCATAGTGAAAGCTTTGAACAGGTTCGGCTGCCGCTCCGAATCAGAAACCCCCAATTGGCGCTTCCAACTTCCAAGTTCCACGATAACCGAAAGATCCTTCAATGCCTCCATTCCCTCTTCCTGGACAATACCTAAAATCCATTCGTAAATCCTCGCGTTCTGTGAGAGAAAAGGCCGGGATTTCTGTACGTCCTCTTTGCTGTCTGCATTTGAAGATTCCTTTTTTTACACGCCTGCGCCGTTACTATTTCCATTGCTTACGACCCCTTTCAGATAAAATCGGACGCTATAAACAGGCTTTTACTATCTCCAGCGTTCACGTCGTCCTTCAAGCGCGTCTCTCAAGCTCATGCTTTAGCTCTGCCTCTCAAATTTTCATCGCCACTTGATGAACTTAATGTCCTTTCCATTCTCTCCATCCTTAACTTTGCATCCGGATATCGCTCACAGCTCCATGCTGAAACTGGTCGGGGTGCCTGGGATACCATACGAGCGTTTACGTTTTCTCTATATCTATCCTCATCTATCGATGGTGGCGATTTGCTCTCAGCGAAAGGTATCGCCGCTATCGATGCAGCTCAAGTGGCAGGACTAATGGGGGTTAATGTCCACGTTGAACGCCCTCACGGAACGATTCCGGGCTTAACTATAGGGGAGTTGGGTGGCCCCATGAACGAACTGGTGAATCTGGTGACAGGCGTCCTCAATGAAACGGGAAAAGTCTTGATCGACACTGGGTATCCAAGCCTCGGTGCATTTGTAGCTGAAGCGCTGAAAGAAGGATCTAAAGTTAAAGCCAACGCAGATGAAAGCCATGAACTAGAAACTGTATTGGAGCGAGTGAATACCATTGAATTTGTCTATCCTGAGCCTTCACCTGACCACTGATACTACAGCTTGTCCGTGCTCTACCCGGGTTTCAAGACATGGCAGATGTTCATGGTGAACGTAAGTGAAATCGGCATCCTTGCTGTCGCACCTCACCTCAGTGATCGCCTTGGGGCATCTAGCTGTCTACTGCTTTAAAAAAGCTCTCTTCTTGATACATGCGGTCGCCGTTAAATTTGGATCTATGAATCCCTTGCCCTTCCCGGTCCCTAGCACTGCTCATAGCCCTGTTTTCACGGATAACGTCCTGCCTTCGATGCTCGTGCATCTTGGGGTCATCGATATCTCCAATGCCCCTGACTTATCATCTTTGTTTCCCGGGGCAGGATCCGAGGATAAATTGAAGCCCCTACTCGATATCAGCAGCAGTACAGAAACTCCTAGCAAGGCTGCTCCACAGGAGGGGCCTATCCTAACTGTAGAGCAGGCTTATATTATGCGTGCTGCAGCAATTGATGCATGCGAATTAATCGTGGAAGCGGCACACTCTCTTGAACCAGACGACCAGTCATTAAATTGGTTGAAAGATCTCCGCCTACCCGACCTTGACATGTGGATTTGGGCTGTCGCGAAGGACAGGCAGGATTATAGGCAGCTGGAGAGATTTGCTCTCAAAAATACTGTATTCTTTTAGACCTTTGTGCCACCAGTAGGGATGATAATTTGCCTCTTTTTTGACTTGAGATGATGTATCGACGTTAACAGCGCGCGTTTGGCCTGGGGTATTTGGTAGTTCTTTTGAAGGATTGATCGATCTAATCTTGCTAATCAGAGATGATGACAGTTCGGACTACACTGCAATTTTATAAACATTTCCTCAAAGTGCGCGGTGTTTCGTCAAGTTAGCTTGTTTTCTACGGTCAAGTAAACAGTTTGACAGCAAGCTGAAGTATAGGCCCATACATATGGCTCTGAGTGTTAGATTGTTGGCCCGCGTTTGTAATTTAGCCGAGAAGATATGTCATACACCAACGGAATCATTGTGAACGTTTCTTGGTGATCGCAGTTCTTCTCTCCAAGCCTACCATCACCGCTCTGGGTCATCCTGATATTCAAACACTGGCTGACATCGGCCTCCGAGTCTCCTGGACAACGTTATTCGACTTCAGTGCCCTGGACAAGGTCTTATCGAAATATAATTCAGAGGTTTCAGAGAGCCCTTTCCTATCTCAAAACAACTTTCAACCATGGCAGACCTTCTTTCCCCCGACACCGAAACATTTTCAACGCCTCCTACAACACCTGGTCCAATCACGGCTTCAATCCAGCCATCGCTTTCCAGACGCAGTAGCCGGCCCACCTCAATACATATAGGAACCACAGATTGGAAGTCGGACATCATTTTGGAGAGCACCTCTCCCAATGTCTCCAAGAAACCGACTGGCACCCTTTCTTCCCCAGGAGACTTTCAAGATCCCGCGACGCCTCGATCTTCTCTTGCACCAACTCTACCATGCCTGCAACCTCAGTCTCGCCCGCAATCCCATCCAACTGTACAACACGTCAAGCCAGCAGACTCCCCTTGTTTTGTTCATTCACATCTTGATAAAGGTGCTTCTCTTACAGAATGGCTTCGAAATAAGCAACACATTCTCAGGAACGGCGAAACTGGAGTTGAAAGATCACTACAGTCTCCGGATAGGCCGTTCTCTCCCAATGCATCTTCTGTGACTAGCACAGCCTTTGAAAGTGACGAAGAAGAAGGCTATGGTGAGAGTTTAACCAAGCAGCTTGCTGAAACGGCTGTCGGCGTTCGGGAGATGAGCAAACAGCTAGGTCAGTGCTTGAGAATCCAGACAAGCATGACTTCTCTCATTCCTTGCTACCTAATAGGCCGTGCACGGGTTCATTCTGACATCCAGACCGTTCTCATCGTCACAAAGGCTCGCGACAACAGGCTTATCAAACTAACGAGGCAGCTCGCTCTTTATCTCATGATGAAACCTCGGCAAGGCCAAAAACGCGGGCTTGTGGTGTGCGTATCCAGCAGCTAAAAGTCCTTTTTTATGGGTACAAACTTTTTCTCTAGTTATGTCGATAACCAACTGCGTCATTCAAGACGTTTTGACGCCGAAGGTATCCGCCTGGACCATCCTGAGCTCTTTCTCCCCTTCCCTCGTCGCCGGACATCGAGCAGTAACTCAGTCTCCTCGTTAGCTTCGGCACCTACATATAAAGATGACAACGGACGGGACGAAGGTCAGCTTCGATATTGGACGAGTAGCATGTGTAGTCAAACGCCCCACTTGTTCGACTTCGTTGTTACTGTGAGTATCGAGGTTTTGTATTCTCATACGTGCTAATTGACCTGATCGTTAGCTTGGAGGCGATGGAACAGTCTTGTTTACGTCTTGGCTATTCCAACGCATTGTACCTCCGGTTCTGCCTTTTGCTCTGGGGTCATTGGGCTTCCTCACGAACTTCGACTTCGCCGATTATCAAGCGGTGATGGACTCTGTGCTTGATTCTGGCATCCGCGTTAATTTGCGGATGCGATTTACTTGCACTGTTTATCGATCTGTCTCTCATGAAGAAAGCAAGGTTCGCAAAGCTGTCAAGAAAGGTGAAACTGGTGAAATCATGATGAAAAACGTCGAAAAAGGCGGATGGGAAGCTCTAGAAGCTGGTTGGTCAGGGCATTCTATGGGAGACGGGAAATGCAATGCCAAAGACAAGGAAATAAAGTGCTACACGACTCGAGCGGTGGAGACGTTCGAGGTTCTCAACGATTTAGTGGTCGACCGTGGCCCGAGCCCATACGTTAGCCTTTTGGAACTTTTTGGTACGTCCGCATGCAATCGATCCATACTAATCACTTATCTCTTTGTAGGCGACGAACACCATATGACCACTGTTCAGGCTGACGGGCTTACCGTATCCACACCTACTGGATCGACAGCATATTCAGTAAGTCTTGGAGGATTCGAATAACGATAATTTATAACTAATGCGTTGATAACAGCTGTCTGCCGGTGGTTCCCTTGTTCATCCAGAAATTCCCGCCATCCTCATAACTCCAATATGCCCTCACACCCTGTCCTTCCGCCCAATGTTACTCCCAGATAGCATGGAGCTTCGGATCTGTGTTCCATATAACTCACGTAGCACTGCTTGGGCTTCGTTTGATGGTCGTGGTCGCGTGGAACTCAAACGTTAGTGCAGCACAATAAGCACATCTAGCACATACTGATTTTCTTCCTATACGCAGAGGGAGACCACATCAAGGTGACTGCGTCGAAGTATCCTTTCCCGACAGTCTGCGCCGACAAGCAGTCGACAGACTGGTTCCATTCCATCTCTCGCACGCTTAAATGGAACGAGCGGGAGCGACAGAAGTCGTTTGTGGTTGTCGAGGAAGAGAGCCCAGTAAGGCCGAAGAAGCAAGGGAAACGCACCGCGGCGGCAAGGGAAGTGAAAACTCCAGAACTTGTCGAAGAGTCAGCTGAGGAGATCGAAGAAGAGGATGAAGTGTCTGACGACGAAGACGACGCGTTTGATATCACCGACTCATCTCCAGAAGCCACAAACCTCTCATCGCACAGCAGACAAGACGAGCAGACGGACGAGGATTTATCCTTGGAGAAAGCACTCAACGCCGTTGCTGTATCTGCGTCAAGGAGAGAACGACGGAAGTCAAAGTCTCGATCTCGATCTCATTCTGGACTTCGTTCTGGCTTGGACTCTCCGAACCGGTTTGCTGGGCCACAACCCCATCTTCCCTCTCGTTCTCTTAGACATGTTGGCTTCGATTTGGAGCCTTCCGAAACGATACACCAAGGCTTAAGAAATGACCTACTTTCCCCTCAGGGTCACGTTTCTAAGGGAAAGAGTAGCGAGCCAGACAATGCAAAGACACCTACCTCGTCAAATGTGCCTTCTGGACGCGTCCGCATATCTCGTAGTAGATCTGCAGATCATCCTGGCCGTCGAGCTTTTGCTGTTTGGGGGCATGATGAAAGCGACAGTAATGCCAGCGACAGCAGTGCTGGAGAGTGATTAATCCTACTATATCTGTATAAGCTTACTATAACGAATGGATTACGGATGTATATTGTAGGTTTGCTAATAAAAAGGGGCATGATTTCTTGAACTGGCAGTGGTACTACTGGTGCCACTGCAAGTCTGCAACGACTTGCGAACACGATCACGTGGGAAATGTAATTTCAAGTTGTCTCCTCTCCCCCTGCCAATTCTTTCGTGTTTCCCTATCCGCTATACCAAGGGCTATATCATTCATGCCATCGAAGCATGTGGATTTACCAGAGCTTTCCTCTGCCCGTATAAACAGGCTTCTACGGCCATTGCGCAGCCATTGTTCATCTCTCGTGAATTATGCAACGCGAACGCGACACAACTCCCAATCTTCCAAGGCAGCAGTATCAAACGAAACCTTTGACAGATACCCTCGTTTGGCACCGTTATCCATACTTCCTCAGCCAGGTAGTCTCGAATCTCGCCAATACCTACCGCACGACGCGGAATTGGCCCGAAGAATATATGCCGTTCGAGACTGTTTTCAGCACATTGTCATCAACACTAAACCTCATGCTCCCGATGTAGAACCCTCTCGCATCCAAAGTCTCGCAGCGCTATGCTCCACTATAATCGGGGACCTTATGGAAGATCAGATCGAAAGTGAAAATAGTGAAAGCGACGAAGATAAGAGTGGGGATATTATAGACAGCTTATATGTCGCAATTCCAACAGAGTATCGAAGGTGTGCTCCCCCTCTTCCTTAGTTCCTCTCATTTTGACAATCAGTGTACAGATGTTCCCTTCTCTCCCATGCATTGAAACTCATCCTTAGTCGATGCAGTGACCATCCTACCTTGTTGATGAAGCTTCTCGACGTCACACTTGGTCATCACCTTATATATGAGTCGACATGCGTACTTCACGCTGTCATTTGCCTTGCTTTTAGCAAGCGTCTTCCAACCAAGGCAGCACCCATCTGTCACTCCGCACACTTCAATTTCTTCACCAGCTTATACTCTCGTTGGATTTCGAACGGCTTCTCAGATTCCACTTTCTTTCGTGTTCTTATCGATCACTTGGAAGAATCGCAAGACCCTGAAGCATGGGCCAGCAGAGCAGTACACGATGTCGTTCAAGCGATGCATAGTCAGGATTTCGCAGCCTATCTTCGACTTGTTTCTGCTTCCTTGCAATTGTCAATCGGAATACCTGCAGGCTCATATGAGAATGAGCTTACGGAAAATCATCCTCTTCTCTCTCGAACTTCTGAATGGCTCAGTATTCTTTTGGAACTTCATCCGTCTATCTGCGGCTTATCAGATCCAGGCAAAACCAATGTAGCTCGCTTTGAGGAGATAGGTGATATGTTGACTTGCGTGCTTCCATTGGTTTGTAGGCCTGGAGATATAGAATTTCTGGACGGCCTCGACATACAACCGTTACTCTTGTCTTTGTCAGTCGCATGGCTCAGCACCAGCACATGGCAATCAGAAACACCGTCGCAAAGTATTATCGACCAACTATCAACAACTTTGCCATGCCCACGGACATTTACACCTCTCATTGCTAAAATATTTACCGATTCTAAGGGTTGCTTGGATGACTTCCGCACAGCCATACAACGCATAACATCCGCATTGCCTGCGCCTGCTCTTTTGCACGTCAAAGCATCCTTACTTGGCTGTGCACTGCATTATATCGAGCACCCCTCTCGTGAACGAGAATTGGCCACCAAAAACACTGCTTTCGAGGTGCAAAGCTACCGTCATCAGCTTATCAACCTCGTCGATGATGTCGAAAACATGTTCAAAATGCCTCTTACAAAATCATCCATCGCCAAATTCCCTTCTGAAAGGGCCAATGTTTTTGCCACACCTCTTCGACGAGAATTATTCAGGGATATTTCGGCATGGGAGTCGAAACTGGGAAGTTGTTCACGTTCAGAAGACCGCCAATTGGTTAGAAAACGGAGAAAACTTGCCCAATCACGATATTGCAGTTCTTCGCACATTGAAAGGAAGAGTTTACCCTTCCGATCCTCTTTGCGACCAGATAGTGGCCAGATACTCGATGCTAAAACTGCGTTCATGTCTCTTCTTTCATGCGCAGCTTCACGAAGAGCAACTCTTCATCCAGTTCAAGAAACACCATTCATTCGTGCACAGTCCGAAGCACCGCCCAACCCTCTCATTGAGCTTGACAGTTCTGGCGATGAACTCCTTCCGAATGACCAACACGTTTCATTTTCCGACGATGCACTAGATCTTTTCGCTTGGGCGTCTAGTTCACCAGTGAAGTAGCCAATGGTAGCAATTTGATAGATGGATTCGTTAGAGCTGTACTTCTGAAGGAAATGCCTGGCAATTGGAACATGGACAGACAATGTTTACAAGCTGCGTTGGGTTAAAGTTGTGACATCAGCAGTGCGGCTTGCTTAAAGCCTTAACCACAACTATGTCAAAGTCGAAAAATTCAAAACCTTTCGCATTGCCGGATACTCTTCGTGATCTTGCTCTTCTGCGAGCATCCGATTTTGATATTTCCTCGCTTTTATCCTCCCCAACCCCCTCAAGTCATCCATCCGACAGTCTTGTCGAAGCTTCAGTCGAGGAATCATACTTGTTTGCAAGAGAAGCCCGAACCGCCCTCAAAATACATAATAAGAACGACGTTCCAGTCCAAGGTGGACGGGTTGAAGATGTTCGGAGCAAGTTGGATGAGTTGACAGAGGGTTTGGGAACAGATTGTAAGGTTTCATCTGCCCATCCATTCACTTGCAGATGGTCTCAACAGCACCAGGATTCTGTAATTAGACAATATATGGAGCTTTTTCTAGGGGACCTTCGGTGGCGACAATATATCCAAGCTGCATGCATATTCCTCGTAGCAGACTCGTGCTTCTGGACAGAATGAGAAGGTGGTCTTCCTCCATAATCCTCCACTTTTCGCGGCGAAGTTTCGACGTATTCATTATGGGCGCAGGCAACATGAATCCGAAGGCTCCCCTGTAAGATTTTCAACCGGAAACGGCGTCTTTAAAATAAAACCAATGAAGAGATGATATGTCATTCGGCTCGTGAATGTACGCCCATTTTCACTGCAACGTCAGAATAGTTTGCTCATGAATACTACCAGGATTTATATTAAAGGGTTCTTTTGATATTAACATTCGGAAGACCTGGGTGTTTGAAAGCAGTTGCGATGTCCAATCTGATTCGTCAAGGTCCATTCTTGTTAACCAGTTGATTATAAGTATGGTAGGTTATAGCCAGCGCCCATGTTTCCGTCTCTCGATTTATCTCATATCGTGTCGAACTTCGGCACCTTATCAATATCCCTATTCTTATATATACAAGGCTCTTGGCGAGGGCCCTCATCACCTTCCATGGCATTCTCTAAAGACACCCATTCGCTTCGACTGGAGAAATCCTCTCATACATGTCGCTCAAGCATCGATAGTCAAGAACGTGCTTCCTTGGACAAGAGAATATGGTGGAAATTAGACCTGTGTATACTACCCGCAGTGACAATGTTCTACTTCTTGTCATGGCTAGTGAGCTTCTTTCTTTCGTTGATATTGGAATATAATGCTCATTCTTTTCCTGTTCAAAGGATAGAACGAACTTGGGAAATGCTGTTGTAGCAGGTCTTCAAACCGACCTCAAAATGACGGATTCACAGGTTCATTCTTCGTATCTCTGTCATCAACCTTCGTTGTTCATAATTGCTATAGTATAGTATCGCTTTGACGGTTACCTTCATGTGAGTGAAGATGCCGCCATCTCGGAGGCCCTACTAACTGTTGTCTCTGAAAGTCCCTATATTATTTCGGAAATCCCATCAAACCTTTTACTCAAAGAAAGTTGAATTTTGTCGAGCGACCTCCGTGTATTCATCTTGTCACCAGATTATCGGACCCGATGTATTATTACCCACTCTTTTGACACTGTGGGGCATTGTCACGACTGTTCAAGGTCCGTCTGTCCCGGGCACTTTCTGGCTTGTAACCCAAGATCCTCCTAGGCGTTGTCAAGACTTATGGTGGATTACTTATTTGTCGATTTTTCTTGGGTCTTTTGGAAGGTTGGAGTTTTCGCATTTATTGTTAGAATCTCTGTCCATATCTGACTTTAGGGGGCATCCTGCCGGGTATAGTACTGTATCTATCCTCTTTCTACCCTCGAGAAAAGCTTCAGACCAGGTACGGCTTCAACTGTGCCTCCCATTACAGGTTCCCAGGCTCATATGTAACACCTAGGATATCTATCTTCATCTCCTCTTCTTCTTTGTCGGGTGCTTTCAGTGGCCTTCTTGCCACTGCAATTATGCATCTCGAAGGTAAAGGCGGGCATTCGGCATGGGCATGGATATTCATTATTGAAGGAGCGTTTACCGCTGGATTCGGCCTTCTGTCTTTCCTTATCCTGCCACGCTCCCCTGAGCAGACTGCATTTCTGAGTGCGAGGGAGAAAAACTATATCATTCTGTCATTGCGAGAGAGTCGTGCCATTGGTGAAAACGACGAAGCTGACAGTTTCAGCTGGGAAGAGGTTCGAAAGGCGTTTTTTCTACCTCAACTGTGGCTCTTATCTTGCGTATATTTTTTGAATGGTAAGTGTTGCCAGAGATACATAGAGTCGGTCGACTTAACGTCTTCAAGGAACTATCATATATTCTCTGGGATAGTAAGTTGACTAGTGCTGAAAGATGCAGTTCCATTGAACCCGTTTCACCAGTTTCATTCCGTCCATAGTTCATGGACTAGGATACACACCGACTCGAACGCAACTTATGACAGTTGGTCCCTATGGAGCCGCCTTTGTCCGTATGTCTAATCTAATTCTGCTACAAAAACTTTGTGGATTTAGCAAGGTTGCAGTGACAAACCTCGCGTCGATGATCGCCGACAAGTATCGTTGCCGTGGGGCCGTGGGTGCTCTGTCTTCTGTCTTCTGTGTCGCCGGGTTTGTCATTTTCTTGGGTGAGTTCTCTTTCATCACAGAGTATTCCAGGAATCTTATTCAAGGTTCAAGCATCTAATAAAACAACCGTGATGTACGGAAGCCTATTCTTAACAGTTGGTGGAATCAACTGCTCATCGCCGGCCCTTGCTGCGTGGGTTGCCAATAACGTTTCACCGCATGTGCGACGAGCGACCGCAATCGCTGTACTAGCTGGTGTAACGAACGCGGGAGGGATCTTGTCTACTTGGTTATTGGGAACCTTGTCTACTGGGCCTCGATACAAGTCGGGTACCATAACCCTATTGGCGTTCTCCGTCGCGATGAGTTTTTTTATCAGTGCAACATGGTGGTTCTTTTTCAAAGAGAACAGGAAGAAGGAGGTGATGCGTACGTTGTGCAACCGTGCGGACGAAGCTAATGGGTTGGGTGACCGTAGTGCTTGGTATACCTATATTTTGTGAAGCAAAAGGTTTCCATGGTTCTCTATTCATATACTTAGTCGAAGTCATTTCAACTTATGCGCCACTTTTCCTGACATTCTCTATGTTTCATTTCTGGTTTCATTACACTAAATTTTTTCTTCTCTTCGGCGCGATGTCCGATTTGCTGCCGTGCGCCGCATCATCTTTATAGTGTAAAAGGGGGCCATCATCCTGTATCAAGTGTCGTGTTGATAGGTCGATTTAATATCTGTGTATCATGTGCATCCTTTTTACAGCCTCTTGAACTTGTGAAGGGCTGGAAATTGGTTTAGACATTTTAAAGATCCATCCAGGCTCATTTATGTCACTGTGGGTTTGGACACATGGGATTAATTCCATGGAATAATTGATATCCATATAGTAAGTGTAACAGCCTCTTTGTTCAACGTCACAAATTTTAGCTCATACCTAGAATATTCGGCTCGACTGATTGCTGGAATCACCTCTTACCAACATGCTGGGCAAATTTCGACGTGGAATGACGTTGGATACTAGTAACTAGAGCGCATACTCGATGTCATTGGCACAGTCAGGGCTCAGGAGTAGACTTAGCAAGCGAGTTACGTGAAAAATGATGATCCTGAACTGAACACGTGTTGAAATATAAGCCCCTTGTTGTCTCTCTGATTCTCTTCGTCCTCGTCCACCTCAACTTGGCGGCGACGATGTTGCCCGCGTTCCCGGCAGTTCACGACCCTGTCCTCATCTTGCGAGTGGTATCGCCAGCCCTCGTCCTGCTCTCTACTCTTTCTCTCTTATTCGTCCATCCACCGCCCCCTACTACTCCCTCACCAATCACTTCTGTTGTGGTTGCAACCCATGTCCCACGGCGTGCATTTATCTTGACTTTTCTGTCCTTGATTGCATTCACGTTTTTCCTCGACGGACTTGCATTTGCTATCCAAGCAGTAGTGGACAAGCAATGGCTTCGCAACACCGGAATAGAGTTCAACTCTGTAGTTGGGCTAGTGGCATTCGCTGGCATGGCTGTCCTAGGTTCATGGAAGGATATTCGGGGTGCTCAGGTCTGGTCCTTAAAACGCGTCAAATTGTCTGTTTTTGCTGCGTTGGCACTCGACGCTGCTATCTCCGTTTTGCTTGGACTTCGTATTCGAGACTATAACGATAGTACGCACTTGTTATCTGTAATGTATGAGATGCTTACATGTAATTATTATAGAAAATCCACACATTCCAGAGAATCCTTCGCGCATTCCTATTGTGAATATGCTTCACTTCACATTCCCAGTGCTTCGTGTCCTTTTACTAGTCCCATTGCTGGTGGCACTTTTGAGACCAAGGACTGTTTATACCCCGATGGCGACAGATGAAGACGTTGAAGTACCAACCCCTACCGATTCATCTTTCCTTCTCCCTGCAGGAGTGAACCCTCAGTCTTCCGGCCTTTCGGGGTTGCCAAGCGATTCAAGCAAATATGGCACGTTCCAGGCTGTCCATTCCAACTTGCAACGCTCCGCACCTGCTACTCGAGCTGCTACCCCTGCCCCTTCCACCGGTCCTGATGCAAAGGTTGGTAACCGCCTGTCTTTTTGTGACCAGCAAGCTCAATATGCCACTGCAACTATCTAGACTGACACCAAACCAGAGATTGCGCTTGATCCTTCCTGGTCAGAGATATGGAGGCGTATCCAGCGTTTGAGCCCTTACCTTTGGCCACATAAGGACCGTTACCTTCAACTTCTGGCCGTATGTAACTTCGACCTCCAGTATGCATCACGCTCATCGTTTCTAGTCTCTTTGTATCGTCATTTTGGCCATAGGCCGTGTTATCAATGTTGCCATGCCCCTTGCCCTTGGTCAGGTAGTTCGCCTTTTGGAAAACCCATCGGGACAATCTCCCTGGCCTTTCCTTTTTGCATATGTCGGGTTACGTTTCCTTCAAGGTACTGGTGGCTTGGCAGCCGTCAGAGATGTGAGACTGGCTTCACTTTTAGGTCTATCTCGGTTATTGACTTTTTTTTTTTTTTTTTTTTTTTGCTATAGTGCCTCTGGGCTCCTGTAATGCAATATTCTGACCGAGGTCGGGGATCCCCAAAGTTTTCTCTTCATAACCGCTAAGATCGGTCTTTTTCCAGAGATGTCGCAGTTATCTTTTGATCACCTTCTCAACTTATCCTTTGCATGGCATACGCGCCGAAAGACTGGTGAAATTTTGCGCGTTTTGGACCGAGGTGCTGCAATCAATCATACGTTCGAGGTCTGTCTGGTGCTTGCGAGATCAATGTTGCCCTCATAGTGACGCTCTTCTAGCTGATTCTGTTCAACATCATTCCCACTTTCATCGACATCATTATTGCTTTGGTCGCATTTGTTGTTCTCTTCCAATGGACATTGGCAGCGGTCATCTTCTTGGTTATGTTTGCATACGGTCAGTCGTAATAACTTCATAGGTTATTTGAAAACTTACAAGTCTCCATCACAGTCGCAGCAAGCGTGATACTTACCCGTTGGCGCACCAAGATAAGGCGAAGGATGAATGAACGCGATACAGTAACCAGGGGCATTCATACTGACTGCCTGTTGAACTACGAGACTGTCAAGTACTTTGGCGGCGAGGAGCATGAAGGTGCAAGGTATCGTGATGCTATGCGTGAATACCAGACGTTGGAGTACAAGGTCATCAGTGCGTCTCTCTATTGCTTGATTCTTGTTCATTGCCCCTGATTTTGCCTACCTTTAGTTGCGCTCAACTTTTTGAACATGGTTCAGAACCTTATCATTGTAAGAGGCCTTGTAGTCCTCTGCCAGCTGTCACATTAAACTCGCATGTCTAGACCTTGGGACTTCTTATTGGAAGCATGATGGTTGCATCGCGTGTCACGAAAGGGGAGGCTGACGCAGGCAGCTTTGTGGTCTTCATCACCTACTTGGCTCAGGTAACAATTGATTTGGCTCAAAATGTGCCGAAAGCTCAGACATATTTCAGCTTTATGGTCCCTTGAATCAACTAGGATACCTCTACCGCTCGGTGAACCAGTCCTTGGTTGACACTGAAAAGCTCTTGGCATTGTTGAATGAGCCCACGGAGGTCCGAGATCTACCAAATGCTCCTGATCTGCTTGTTCATGATGGTGAAATTGAATTCGGTTCGTGAATGTCATAGCATCTATGTTATTATTATTGATATCTGGTATAGACAATGTTAGCTTCTCATACGATGGACGCACTACTGCCCTCAATGGCGTTTCGTTCAGAGTTCCCAAGGGCGGATCTGTGGCTTTGGTTGGAGAATCAGGATCTGGAAAGTCAACAATCCTTCGTCTCCTTTATAGGTTCTATGATCTAGGGGAAGGGGAAGGCAGAATATTGATTGACGGTCAGGACATCCGGTAAGCAGTATTTATCATTGTCTTTTTCAATCATTGAGCTCAACGACGTTCCTCAGTAATGTCACTCAGAAAAGTTTGCGCCAGGCAATCGGTGTCGTTCCTCAGGATTCAGTTCTCTTCAATGCAAGCATTAATTATAACATTGGGTATGAATTTTTTTTTCTTTAACTTAGAATGGTTATGCCTGACATACTGGCAGATACGGCAAACTCGGAGCCTCTCAGGAAGAGATTGAAGCCGCAGCTAAATCGGCCCAAATGCATGACCGCATCATAAGCTTTGCTGATGGTAAGCACTGCGTATTTCAAAGGTCTCGCGTATTGACTCTGTATTTGTGCAGGGTACGAGACCAAAGTTGGTGAACGTGGCATCCGGCTTAGTGGTGGCGAAAAACAACGTGTTGCGATCGCTAGGACACTCCTGAAGAACCCTCCAATTCTGCTGCTTGACGAAGCCACTAGGTAAGTGCTCAGAAAGGATCCCAAGTTGGCACTAATCAATTGTGCCTCTAATCAGTGCATTGGATACATCGACGGAAAAGGACATCCAGAAAGCCTTGCAGAACCTTGTCAAGGGTCGCTCTTCTGTTTCTATTGCCCATCGTTTGTCGGTATGTAACCTGTCATTATCACTATTCAAGTAACTCAAGAGCATTCCTTATAGACTATTGCGTCTGCTGATTTGTAGGTTTTTTTTTTTGAACGAGAGTTTACGACATCTAATATGAATGTTCAGGATCCTAGTACTCAAAGACGGCCAGATTGTGGAGCAAGGCAGTCATAAGGAATTGTTGTCTCAGGATGGCATTTTCGCAACAATGTGGGCAGACCAAGTGTCAACATCGGACGATCGCATCTCCATGGATGACACGAGCGTCAAGAAGGAAGTTTCGGGTTACGCTGTTGAAGAACCTGTTGAACAGGCTGAAGTCGAAGCCATCCCGGCTGCGTCAGAGTCTTCTGAAGCCCCTGCGGCAGATGCAGCCACTGAAGTCCCAGAGGTTATTGCCGTTCAACAGACAAAGTTGATTGCATTCCCAACGGGAGACGATACTCCGGAAATCGAGCCACAGCAGGAGGAAGTTGTCTCAAGCAGCCCCCTCATCCACGCTCCCGTCCCTATCACTCCAGTCATGGCTCCACTCGCGTTCCCTACCTCAGACGAGCCAGAAGACGAAGTCGAGACGCCAGCTCAAATCCAGTCACAACCTGATACTCCAAAACCCGACTCCGAGCGTGTGTCGACTCCTCAAGCACCAGCTGTCTCATTCCCTGCTCACCTCAATACGCCTCCTTCCCGCACTGGTACTCCTGATCCTGAGAGCGAGCCCAAGCGCAAACGCATCTCATCCCAAAACTTCCAGCGCTTGGCCAGGAGGATTTCTACAACGGCCCGCCGGCAGAGTGCAGCGATCCTTCCCAACATTCCCATCCCAGGGCTCAAGAGAGATTCGCCCAGGGTCTCCGTTGATGATAATTCCCAACGTCGAGAAGGGACCGACAGTCCTGCGGGAAGCATCAGGGGCGACGGAGAGGGCAAGAAGAAGAAGGAGAAGAAGGACAAAACATCGAAAACATCATCCAACTGAGCGCGTTGGCGTTTCTGCTCGACGATTCATGACATTTTACGACAATATCCATGCGAATCACCTATACTTTAGTAATGATCTTTCACGAACAGGTGTTGCATCTGCCGTGCTCTTTCTCAACTTGCACTTGTGTGGTAACCTTTTCAACACTATTTTCCGTTCTACCGCATTTCTCTGCATACGTGTCGTTTGTTTAAGTCTGCTATCCAATACATACTACCACTTATATCTTAGAAGGATTTTGTTCATTTCGGCCCCTTGGACCGGATCATCTCCCAAGCTTTGATCATGAGACGAGGAATTCGTGCATGCATTACGGCTAAGGGACCACAAGACCCATTCAATCCCCAGTCATCGGCCCCTCTATCGAAGCTTCTATGCAGACGCTACAGCTGAGGTAACGGTGCGGAGTTTGTAATCATTCTAGACACCTATATAAGACTTACGTCTTCTGGCCAAGTCTTCTTTTCAACCACCATCCGACCAAGTTTCGCCTCAGTTTCGGTTTTCAGACTCGTTATTCAGGTTCCGTTTTGTATTCGTCATGTCTGCAAAGGTTTATGTTGGGTCAGTCTGTGCAGTCCCATGGGTCCTTGAATTGAGCTTCCCCAGTCACTCCTGGGGATGTTGGTACTGACTTTTGTTATATGTGTTGCAGTAATTTGAGTTGGAACACAACGGACGATACACTCCGTGATGTCAGTTTGTCTGAAAGGGTCGCTTGCCTGCATTCGATCGCCCCTGTTGCTCCTCTTGATTAGTTTCTTATCCACATGTTTTCCCTCTGAATTATAGGCTTTTTCCCAGTTTGGTCAAGTTCTTGATGTGCGCAATTCTATCTCTATCTATCATGATGGCTTTCTGCGCTCGCGCGTCCCATCTCGATTCTCCTAAGATGAAGTTTGGCTGATGTTCGTGTTAGTCCATCGTTATGCGCGATCGCGACACTGGTCGCTCCCGCGGTTTTGGTTTCGTGACCTTTAGCAGTGAGCAGGAGGCGAACAACGCGATTTCTAGTTTGCACGAGCAAGAGCTCGATGGAAGGAGGATCAAAGTTAACATGGCCAACGCTCGCGGTGGAGGAGGAGGCGGAGGCGGAGGTGGGTTGGGTGTTAAGTCAACAATGTCATTGACTGATTGCTCTATTTCAGGCTACAGTGGAGGAGGAGGAGGAGGAGGAGGCTATGGTGCGTAACTGGATTTTCTTGTCTGAACTGAACTAATGATAAGTACCGTAGGTGGTGGATATAATAGTGGTTACGGCCAAAGCTCTGGAGGCTATGGCGGTGGAGGTTACAACAGTGGAGGTTACGGCGGCGGTGGTAAGCTTGGATATTTTGGTTTGGCGATATATGTGCTGAGTTCTGATGTAGGTTACAACCAAGGCGGCTACTAAGTAACTGGCTGCCCTTGTCGCCATGCATTCCATTTTTTTCTTTCTTTCTTTCCTTGATCGTCGTTGTCCATACCAGTCGAGCCACTCATCCCCTTCATTTCGCATTGTCACTCATTCCATGAGCACTCGTCGTTTTCGTCCCACGGCTATTGTTCTAGTCTTAGGTTCCCCACGAAACTCGTGTACTAGTATCGTATTGATTCCCCAACATCAACCCTTGGGAGGGTGTGTTCGTTACCACTTGTAGTACTTACGTTCGAAATGATATCTTTGTATGTTTAAGCGTGGGAATGTGTGGGATGTCTTTGTTACCTCTGTTCTACACGGAATATCTCGGGACAAAGCAATGCTCGGCCAATGCCATATATATCTTGCCTTCATTCTAGGGATTCGAGGACGCTTACTGGGTACGTGTAGCTGGGTGTGTGTTTACTTGGCCACTTTGACACACTGCTACACTAGTTTCTGGAGCCCTGGACGGCCAAATCTGTTGTAAAGTCGACAAACCGGATCGCTGGAGCGGCCAAAAGGATCAAGATGCTGGGCAAGGCGGGGAATGGGCACGTGCAAACGGGGACAAACATAAACATGAAAACACCGGGACCCACAACCACCTGGGCAAGCTTAAACCCAACTCTCCCTCCTTCTTCCACCATCTCCTCCTCATCACCATCATGCCCGCTGTAGACAGGCAGCAGTCTGCTTCGAGCATTCCTCGCCCCCCAAACTCTTGGATACTATACCGATCAGCCATGGTCAATCTCATTCCACCACCAGAGCCAGGCACTAGCAGGTCACAGGCCGACGTGTCAAAGCTCATTTCTACCATGTGGAAATACGAAGAAGACTCGGTAAGGCGCGAATACGAGCGTCGCGCCGAAGAGAAGAAACTGGAACATGCCGCCATGTATCCTCATTATAGATATGCCCCAAAAAGTAAAGAAGAAAAAGAAGAGATTCGCCGGGCAAAAGAAGAATCCAGGAAGAGGAAGAAAACGAAGAAGGCTCGTTATAGCCCCATGGCCGATGCTGCAACCTCGCGTCGTCGCCGCTCCGCTCGTAACCCTCCTCTCACATCTCACTCTGTCCCCTACCTTTCGCCACGCACACCCGAGCATACCGATGGTGGCCCATCTCCCCCCATGTCTGCCGCACCTTCTCCCAGTCCTGAGCCCTCCGAGCCCCCTGAGCCCTTTAGCGCCCAAAATGAACCCATTCACTCCTACTATCAGCCTCACATTGTACTTCCTCAGAATCCACTCTCATCGACTTCCCCCCAACTCGTCCCCCTGACTCGGTACAACATGCCTTCTGCCATCTCCCTTCCCCAGGACAATCAGTTCCTAATCTCGCAGCAACTCTCACCGCCACACATGGTTCATCAGAACCAGGACCAGCAATATCCTTTGCTTCATTCCACTCCCGCAGTACCTGCAGTACGTGCTCATTTCTACCAACGCGTGCGATCTAGACTAATCACCTATGCTCAGGAGCGTGGCGAGCACGTTTCTTTTGAACTAGGGCAGTTTGCTGGCGACAGCTTAACCCAGTGGGGCGTCAGCAATCCTGATTTTCAACAGACGGTTGAGAACCTCCTCAGCAACACCGGTGAGGATGGCTATATGCAGGCCAATTCCTTTGATCCTGCCAACCTTGACCAATCACCTGTCGGCCCTTTCGAGGTCGAGGTCGGCCAAGTCGATTACGACTTTTCGCCAGATCGCTGGGACTCTGCTGCCCTCCAATCACTGCTCGAGAACACTATCGATGGCAACTACGACAATATGGCTGGCCCATCCACTCAACCGTCGCCCTCTGTATCTGATATCCCTTCCGCCGGCATAAACAACAATTTCAACATCGACCACTATATCAACTTCAGTCCCGCTTTCGACTACTCAGAGCCTTCCCCTGTACAAGAGAGGCTCGTAGAGGTTCCTGCCCACCACGCCTCTTACATTCCACCCTCCGGCGCTGCCCACGCTGGCAAACGCCGCGTTGCTGCCACTTGGAATTCCCCGTATTTCATGCAAGATCCCATTGATGTCTAAAGTAAATGTTCCCTGTCTCTCCGCTCATTCGTCTTCTATCGTTTATGATGTTATTCTCCCCTCACACATTGCCGCTTTCGAGATCCTGCTCTGCATTTCTCTCCCGTGGTGTAAACCTACCTTGCTCTCTCATCGCTAATGTTCGTCTCGCTTTTTCGCTATCTATACTGCTTTATCTACGTTACGACCCCCCATGATGTTCTTCCTTTGTCTCTTTTTTTTTCTTTCTTTTTCGTCCTCAAAATATGTCTGCTCGACGTCCACTCGCTCTCTTTTGATGTCTACTCCACTACATACTGATTATCGATGCCTGCTTTCACTACCTGTCTATAGTTGCTTTTTCTGTTTGCTTCTTTAGTTATCGTTATGACATTTATTGGGATTTTCTCGTCTGCGCTACCCCTCTCTCTCGATTCTCCTTACGCTTACGCCTCCCTTCACTCCAACCCTGCATCTCACCCCCTCAGCATAAACTTTATCATCATCGCTTTGTACCGCTTGTATCTACTCTGAAATCTATCTTACTGTAAACGAATAAAAATTTTGAGGGTTTGAAATTTTCATTCTCCCACATCAGAATGTCGGGATCCTTGCCATATGAGCTTCGCCGTATAACAATGGGGCTTCTCCATGTAGAATTTAGCTAGAAAGAGAGAACAATGGGCTTGTCGCGACCACGTGTTTAGGACGCGTACGTGATTCATTAGATCGTCGCGTTTCTATCTCCGTTTGGGACGGGGGGCGGGCCGAAGGTTATCGGCAAAACGACAATCTCCGCCGCAGAACTTTCCGAGTTGCATTGTTTTCTCACTCTAGATGCGGCGTTCTCAAGAAAGTCCAATGTGCAAAAAAAAGGAAGCCACCCTTATTAGTTCCTGATCACTCGATTGCGCTGCACAAAGTATTCAAATAACAATTTATTTCGATAAATGATTCCAACCCTAAGAGAGCAAAAAAAAAAAGAACAATGCAAGGCGCGATTAACCGGGAGGAAGGAGGCTGGCGTCAACGGCGCCTCCGGTCTCAATAGCCCCATCCTCCTCTTCGCCGTGCGAGCCAATCGGTGTCCTAGGCATTGCCATCAAGCCTAGAAATCATCAAATCGAGATTAGACATGATAAAAGTAGAAGAAGATAGGTACACTAACCTGTCCGTGCAGCCTCAAGAATGCCGAAAGGTTTCACGAGTTTAAGGAACGCCTCCACCCTCGTCGTCTTAGCAGTAAGCTCGACGATAACGCTGTTCTCGCTGACATCGACGATCTTGGCACCGAACTGGTTCGCGAGTGTCGCGATTGACTGGAAGTGCTGATGCTTGACGCGGAGGGCCTGCGAGGGGGTGATGGGGCGGGTTGGCAGCTCCTCTGCGCTGTGTTCAAAGTGCTGCGCGAGAACGGTTTCGCGCTCTAATTTCGACGGGGGGTGTGCGACACGCGGGTCGTGCGAGGGGCCGCCGGCGAGCTGGTCTTCGAGGTACTCGGGCCCAAGGATAGATACCTTGACAAGAAGGAGCTCACGCGCGATGGTTCGCGTCTCAGTGTAATCAAGGACAGCCCATACGGGTACCTTGAACCAGTAAGGAAAAGGACTGACAAAGCTAACACGAAAGTCTTACCAAGTCCTCGAGTTGCCTCCTGGCCTGTTCGACGACACCATCTTGTCCGCTAAGGACGATACACATGCGACTGAGGTCACGAATTTCCGTCCGGCAAACGACGAGTGAGTCAATGTTAAATCCTCGGCCTGCAAGAATTCCAGAGACGCGAGAAAGTACACCTGGTTCATTCTGGACCAAGCAGTTCAACACATGCCTGGTTGACTTGGGTCAACTTGTGTATATGAAGTACTATGAACTTTGTTGAACATACTTTTTGAAGGGCTGCAAGCTTGGGGGCGGGGTATTATATAAAATGTTTGTGACAGCCTCTTCTGCACTCCTTGAGCGGGGCACGTCCATGGCTGGTAGAGGAGGAGGCCTGAATTTGTGAGTCGCCTTGTAGTCCAATGCTGAAGTCGAGTCGTCAATGGGCTTGGGAGGTTTAGGTGCTTCGTTGGAATTAGCTACGCGCAGAGACGAGGCAAAGGACCTGACTGCGAGCGTTCTGGACGCAGCACGGGCACGAAGAGCAAGGACGGAGGCCATGGTTGTAGGACAGTCCTTGGCGAAGAACTGGAAAACCTTTTGATTGACTCGGAAACGTGACTCCTCAGTGACTCAAAATTTCGGACGTAAAAACAGCCATCAATTCTCCGCATTCTGCAACACTTTCCTGGCTAACTCAATATACTCTTTGGCTGCTGTAGTGTCTTTCCCTTCACTCTCAGATACCTTTTCCCACCGGCTCAGTCCGCCTTCAATGAGCGACCATGCCTCCCTGTCGGTGTGCTCCCCCACCCATCGGACATATTCGGCTTCTTGCCACCCATGCAAGCTATGCGGCAATGGTATCGGAGACCGTACAAGAATATGGTGCAATACAACCAATGGAGGCAGTCCAACTGTCCTCTCTGGATTCGCTAGCATTGAATTGTCGAGGAATAAGAGTGGCCTGGAAAAAAGTTCCATCTCTCTGATGAATAACAAAGAAACATAAGAAACTCACCGCATGGCCCTTAGCGCCTTGTACTCATCTCCGACAGCTTCAAGATCGCCACCGCGTTTGCTCTGTGAATTCTCTACCAAAAATGCGCTCAGAGAAAACTCGAGTTCGGCCATGTCACTTGTCAGTCGAAGCTTCCCGCTCTCCCCAAGGGGCCGAGCAATAGAGGCATGCATCACGAACGTCCTGATCACATACTTGACGATAGAAAGAACCCTGTGAATATGGGAATCAATACAAGATACTACAGTAAATCACTTAAAAGAACCGCACCAAGTCCTGCCAGCCTCCCCAATGGCAAAATTACTTAAAGCTTCTTTCTTGATAAAAGACAGTTTGTCGATAAGTTCTTTCATGTAAAGGCTGGAGCCTCCCATTCCACTCGTAGGATCCACGTCTTTCCCAAAGTCAATTCGATGAAGCTTGACAATGATTGCGCTTAATTCCCGACGGATGGCGCTCATAAGAGGTTCCACTAGGTGCTCATAGGCCTTGTGCATATTCTACAGAGCATCTCATATCAGTAGTAGCTTCACCAGTCAGAAAGGACACCATACTTGGATACTAGGGTCCAGGGAGTTGAATACTGCCTCTGTGTGGTCATTCCGCAATGTGTCAAGTTTCAACCAACATTGGTATAAACATGTGGCTAGCTGTGCATTCGAGGCTTGCTGTGGTGTCGCTGTAGGGCCTATCAAAGCAACCGCCGACCGATCTCTTACGACCTGCGCAAAGGGGTTTTAGAAACCGGTAAATTAGGTAAATAATAATGATCATACTCACCAAAGCGTCTATCCTGGAAAGGAGATTGTTGATACTAGAGGCGGCGTTCTTCGCAACAGCACGAACCAACAGTGGATCGAATCGAGCAGAATCAAGCTCGTTCACCACTGTGCGCGCGATGTTGATGCCTTCCGTGGCGCCTGGAGGCGCGCGAATACCGCCATTCAGAGACTGCGCTACAACCTCATTGAGCTTATTGGACGACCGGGATAGATACAAACTCTCAAAGTTGGAGAGTGCGCGCAAAACAAATACAGTTTCCGGGCTAATAAATTCAGAGCCCCTTTAAGGAGGCAAATTACAAAATAGGATACGATGGTTCGCACCTTTGATACGTGGGGCCGTATACAGTGTCCGTGTGGACGGCAATCTTGGCAAAAAATTCATGGAATAATCTCAAAAGTTTGGGGTATCCTGTGCTTAGAGTTTGTTGAAGGAATGCAGAGCCTGGTGGAGTTAGTTCAACAGCAGAATTCAAGTAATGAAGGCCATCTGACACATACCTTTCGCTGCATCTCGGGCATGCTTCTCCAGAGATCTTCCAAGCGACGTCCAAAACGTAGCACTGGGTTTATTTTCCAAGACCTAAATAGTCAAAAGGAAAAACTCATTCAGTTATTTCGTCAGTTTGGCAATATTATCATGATGCCTTCACCTTCATTGCCTCATCGAGAAATACTGCTTGGGTCACAGTATCCTTTTTGAGCCTTAAGACTTTCTCCAAAGTGTACACCTGTAATATCGACAGGGGTGAGGACAAGGTCTGGCAATATGAAATACACAGGAAAAGGAAAACGGAACATCAAAAATTTATGTCTTCCTGCGGAAACTGGTGCCGCGTCAAGCTCAACCTCAAAATGGTGGTATGAGGAACAACTCCAGGCCCAGACAAACATGAGGCTGCAGGGAGCGCTTGTGGCGCCCACAAGGACGCATGTGCGGTTGTCACGGGAGGTATCTGGGTAAAGAACAGCCACAGAAGGTTTGTAGTATTTTTACCTTAATACAACAATCTGCCATGTCCTCTATCATGACTTCGAGACGTGACCAGAGAGTTGCTGTAAAATGGGGCGCGGTAACGTTTGTCGGCTCCGTTCTGACGCGAGAACGATATGTGGGCGGTGATTGGGGCGACGAAGCAGATACGGCATCTATACATACAGCAAATGAGAAATGAAATAGATACACAACGACAGGGGTAGAAACCTTTAGCTAGAGCCTCTTTAGAAATTTTTGAGAGATCAAAGGCACTACGTATACGTTCTTCAACAGCCTGTGATAAATTTATGAGGAGGTTTTGCACAAGTTGTGGGAGGACTCGAAGGTTATATGCAGTCTGAAGGGAAGATGCGAGCAAAGATTGGTTCTAATCGCAAAAAGGACTGCTGTGAGAGATTGAACAAATTCGGTCAATAGATATCAACGAACCAGCGTAGTTAGGCCAGTTAAAACCATAGTCTCCATCTCAGTTGTAATCTTAGTTCGGGATTCTTCGATGAAACGGACATGGGCAGCGACAGCAGTGATCGACCGAAGCGGGACTCCATGCTCCAAAATGTTGTTATCATTCTCAACGGCAGGAACTATGGAGTCAGATCCTGATCCTCGGGCCTTGCTCTTGCTTAGATCACCGGTGTTTTTGTTGTCATAAGGTCCATCCAATAATGAACCTTTTCAAGTATTTGAGGGCAAGAAATTGAAGTTTAAGTTAATGCCTACCAAGTTCTGCGATGCTAAGCGCTGCTTTCGCAATAGTGCGTTCTTTTTCGTCCCCGATATCCCCTGCGGCTGTGACATCGGAAGTCTCTGCTTTGACAGTTTTATTGGTGGCTTCGCTTGAAGTAGCGTTCTCCATGCTGGCCATTTGAAGTTGGAGCCTACGCGCGAGAATGACGAAGCGAGATGTCCGTCGCAAAACATCGGATGCTTGCTGTAGTTTCTGAAGACGAGAGACATTTTCTTGCAGAGATTGGTATGGGACACGAATCTTGAGACGAAGTCTGTGGAATTGATTCAACTGATTGAAGTGCGGTTTGAGCTGACACCTACTTGTCGACAGACGCGTCAAGATCATTAAGTCCCCCTCGAACGGATGTCAGAGACCCAGAGAGATTATGTGCATTAGCAGCTTGTAGCAGAAGAGCTTCATGGTGGTTAGAAACCTGAAATAAATTAGCAGAAGACACATGTTATGGAAAGCTGGAGACTGACGACGTTCTTTATCTGTTTGGATATGTCGTCGATGGAGAAAGTAAGCTTTGATATGGAAACGGATATGTCTTCTTTAGCGGGAAGGTCTTGAGGTGACACTGCGAGCTTTCCGGATGGCTTAGCGTCCGAGGGGTATGGCTCGCCTGCTAGAATTGCATTCGCGTACTCGTTCGCGTCGAAATTTGGGCTTGAAAAGACTGAAAAATCTGAAAAGCTGGTGAGCACGATGGAGTATGGTGGAGAGTATGATACAGACCTGACATAGGGTGGTGGAACAAGGACAAGTCGCGTTCATAATGATGGCACGTGAAGAGATTTGGTTTCAACGCTACATTGTTCATTTATCTACCAACTGTATACTGCATGCCTGCTATTAATGCTAGTTCGCCCTGAATGCCGCCCTCATCGTTGTCAACGTTGTCGCCGTACTAGACGGATACTGGGTCACAGGAGAGTGACGTCACATCAGATGGAGTACCCCTCATCTTCCCTCTTATACCTGCGTCTACATCTGCTGGTTCAGATTTTTTGATTTTGTCCCTACAAACGCATCCCTGTGACCTTCATGTCATACAGCCACTATCAACATGCCTCTCCAGCATGGGGAACAACTCAGGTAGCCGATCTGTTCTTTTCCAAGCGCTTACCCCCACTTAATCTACGTAGTATCAATTTGGCCCTCCACCCACTCCAACTTATCAGGCTGAGCCTTCCTGTGAAGTTCTTTATGCCATGACTCATTAAACATGAGGCGCTGACATATCATACCTCCGATTTCGTTTAAATAGGGGGTGGTGTAGATTTCTATCGTGCTCACGCAGCTACCCAAGACCCGTGAGGACTATGGCTCCTGCCCTCAGGTCCATACTCAAAAAATCTGCTTCTAACAGGTCTCTATTTGACCATGCATGGGGCCGTGTTAGAGATCACACCGGGCTTGGAATTGCTCCTTTAACTCCAGGCGTCGGTCTCGATGACGCTCGACAAATGCACCAGCGCGCTTATGCTCTTGTATGAACTAATTTTAACCTCTCTCCGCTTATTGACGCCGCACATAGGGCGAATTAAGTCGTATGCTTCCAGCTGACATTGGACACGCAGCTGCCTATGAAGCCTACCGCTCTTGGAGTCGTAACTCTTCCATGCATGGTCATTTAGATGATGACCACAGGCAACGTGAAGGTTTGATAGGTTTAGCGGTTGGTGAAGGTTGGTATTTCCATAAAGGATTGTAACGCCACATTTACAGTTCTCTAGCGGCGCGCTTACTTCCTTTCGCGGGTCGGCCGATGGATAATTACACGCGCAAAACGGCCACGGAAACTGCTGCTGCAACTGCCTCTATATTATTTTACGAAGTATGTTGTTCACGTCCGCCTTGCTTTTTTTCCCCTTTACACTCAGTCTACCTCGTAGGGCCGAGAAGAAAGGGGGGGATATCGACGATCCCGTTCTAAAACTCGATTTGGCTCTTATGTGGATCCATATGATGACGAAATTTCCGCCTCTTATGAAGGTCAGCATCACCGTGGTCGTTCGCACTCGCGGCCCCGATCTCGTTCTCGTTCTCATTCGCGTCCACCTCCACTTCAAATGCGAGATAGATATCCCGAGATGGGCTATACGTCTTCCATGCCGGGCATTGCTACCAGTTACGAGGATCACTCCCCACATTACGGTTCATATCCTGACAATAGCATGCCCATTAATATGCCTTCTCATCGCGGAACGCCTTACCCACATTCTGCTGTGCCATTGGGTACTTCTGGATCATATCCTGGACAACCTTACCAATCTACTTTGCAGCCCTACCAAGGCTCCCATAGCTATGGTCAACCTTACCAAACTCAGCCCATTGCGATGCAAGTCGCCACCTCTCATGGTGGGCGAAGCACCTCCATTGCGTATCCACAACAAGCCCCTAGTTATGTTGCAGGCCAACAACCACAGCCACAAGTGATCATTATAAAGTCGTCGTCGGGGAAGCACCGTGACCATGACAAGCATCGGAGCAGCCACCACCACCACCGACATTCGTCGAGCCACAAGCGCTCAAGAAGTATCTCGCCCTATCGAGACCACTACCCCGACAATTATCGAAGATGATTGTGGGTTTCTGTAACTCATCTGTGTGGTCAAATCTATCTCTACTACATGCACTCCTGCGCTCAGCTATCGCGACTGCGACTTGACACTATATATTTTATGAATCGAACGAGTTACACGGTTAAACATATAGGAAGGAAGGCCATGTACTGTATAATTTAATTTGCGATATTATGTACTTTGTGACTTTGTCAGCTAGGGGTGGCGGTTGTGGTTTCAACTTTGATGAAACATGAATCGAGATCAAGAAAGCTGGCTTAGCTTCATGCTCAGTCGCCAACTAAATTTCTCTCTTCTATGGTTGTTTTTCTGATGTCCGCCTCTCCTCTTTGAAAGAACCCGGAGGAGGTTATCAATCGCTGTTCCTCTTTTAAACGCGCGATCGCCCTAATCGCCCTCAAGCACCTTGGAAACAGACCTCAAACGAGATGATGGTATACCCATCATGATCATCAAGATGCAATGGCGGTGCGCGGTCCTTGGCGACGCCCAATCCGGCGTGATACGGGCCAACTCCAAGCTATATAAACCACGCAGCCTTGATGATGTTCCCCCTAATAGGCTGGTCCTGTTCCCCCACGACAAAGGAAGACAAAAGGATTGTATCCGCCCTACACATCTTTGCACGCACTTCGAGACACAATCCCCGACTTTCCAACTAAATTAAAACACTATGACTGTTGTTCCTACTCGTACATTCTGCTGCTGCCTCCCGACCCGATTTGGTGTCATTGTGAGCTGTGATGTTTTCCTGTCCCTTACCCGCTTCTGACAGCATACAGGTTATCTCCATTATCGGTCTCTTAGGAGGTGGATTGATTGCTGTTGCTGGAGGGCTCGGTGCCCATAGCATCAGTGCGTATCCTTCATTTGCAGAGCATTCTTGCATATAGCTTATCTCTGATTTAGGCGGAAATAAAACATCCCTTGGGATAACCATTGCCATCTATTCCCTGCTAGCCTTCGTTTCTCTCCTTGGGTGAGCGTTATTTAGTTCATGATATTATCGATATTAACTAGATCTACATAGCTTGATCGGGGCTGGCGCACGCAAGCTTGCGCTCGTCAAAGTCTATATGAGCGCCCTTATCATCCATCTCATGTTCAGTTTAGCTGTTGGCATCTACTCCATCTGGCGCCTTTTCAGAGACGGCGGTTCGTTCATGAAGGACTGCCTTGCCGCTCATCCCGCGGCTACCACCAAGAACCCTGTGGCAACCTGCTCTAGTGGCTTCAAGGTTCTCAAGGGTGTTACAGTCACTTGCTTCATCGTGTTTTGGTTGTTTGAAATCTGTAAGTCGCATCTCATCAAATCTGGAGTTCGTAGTGTTTAAACCATTGCCACTAGGGGCTTGTGTCATTGTTAAGAACTACTCCCACCAACTGGAAGATGAGAAAGCAGTCGAAGGGGTAGTCAAGGATACCGAGTCCTGGTAAATCAGTTGGTACACGCTGTGCATAGTACCAGTTCTCTTAATCCTTTTAACAAATGCTTGCATACCTAAGCCTCAAGATTTTCGTGTCTCTTTCAGCATTCCAGCAATGGATTTGAGATATGACAATACACAAGATTCCAATTTACGGTCATGTACAATTTAAAGTATAACAAATTCAGGCATAACACAAGATTTCGAAGTCCTAAGCAAAAAATCTGTCAGTGGATCTCCTGGAGCTGCAGATATGGTGTGCTCACTTTGAAATTCTTCTCGGTACCATCGATAGGAATGTAAGCGCCTAAGGGGCGATAAGCATATAACTGGCAAGGTTATACGCAAACCTTACCATCAAGTGTCGCGCTGGCCTTGCCGGGATAGTAGCTTCCATGGTGCATTGCTTTGGCGATGAACAACGGGGTACCATTGTCTTCATGTCCGCCCTCGACAGGCCTCGCATTAAGAGCACCAACATTGACTTTGCCATGGACTGGCACCCATCTCAAAGCGCGCGTATTACCAACGAGGACTTCGTATACGTCTACCTGTAGGTGAACTGAGTTAGAACAATCGAACGTGGCTGTTTGCACGAGATGACGCACATGGAATTCCTTATGCTTGTAACCAATGACAGCGGCACCTTTGTCAAATGCTCCTGATGCCGCGCCAATCTCTGGTTTACATGCGACTATTAGATATCGATATCTGGAAAAACTGATGTCGGTCACGTACGCTTGCCGCCCTAGTAGACGTGGCAAAATACTCAATCAGGCTGTTTTTGAAGGTAAAGCGAAAGGTGACTGACGTCCCAATACACCCTGGATATGAACACAGGGAAGGAACGTTGCTGTCCAACCTCGATGGCATATTGAGGGAAATTCTTGCCTTGGGTGAGAAGCCAGGTAGTCGGGCCAGTCGGGCCTTCCCTGTGGAATTGCTCTGTGCGAGCCCTGGCTTCGTTGACCCAAGCAGTGTGGCGATCGTCCTGCATAATTCATCAGCTGCGCGCATAACAAGAAAAAGCAACATACGTTTTGATGCTCGTGGTGTTTGTTCGCGAGATAGACGCCCGCGACACCCAGCAGGCCAGCAGCGATGCCTCCGCCGATCTAAGGTGCACCGTATTAAGTTCGTGAACAGAATGATACAAAGTGATAGATATCCATACCAAGACTTTCTTGTCATCATACCAGGGTTCATGGTGCTGGGGATTTTGACCAGGATTTTGACCAGGATTGTTAGATCCTAAGAAGATCAACGGAAGGAACGAAAGTTAGGAATCTGGGCGCTCACCCTGGTCATATGGGTGCTGACCCTGGGCATATGGGTGCTGGTTGTTAGACTGGTCATACTGAGGCTTCTCGTGTTCATGATGTTGGTGGTGATGGCCTTCTCCTTCGTGATGAACTCGACCCCATAGTGCTGGGGTGACAGGCGGGGCCCAGTCAGACTGTAAGATACTATCAGAACACAGGGGCATAAGCCTGATGCTGGCGTCGATGTACCTGGGAGCGATGAGGCTGGATTATCCTGTACTCGACACCTACGATACAACTCAGCAAGATGGATTACGGGCGGTGAGAGGAGGCATACCTTCATAGGTGACTATAGATCCGTATCCGTACTCCGTTCCAGGCTCCCAGTAGTTTGTCATTGTGAGATGAATAGAAACTTGAATGTAGTAGAGAGCAAACAAGGGGTGAGTCCTCCAGCAATCTGATTGTGCTTATATAGTCTTGCTGGGGTGTGTATCGATGGAAATCAACAGAGTTTGATAATGACAGACCCCATGATAGTTGTGTTCGTGACCAGACACGAGGAGGTAGTCGGGAACTAGAGGCTTTAACGGAATACCTAAATAGAGAATCGTTGAAATTTGGTGGAGCTAGTGTTGCGCAGTCATCGGGTGCAAGTGTTTTCAAGAAATTCTGGTTGTAAAGACCAGGGTATTCGCGACTCGCATTTATTCGTGGATCATGGTGGTGGAAGCAGCTTTGAAGCTCGTGACTAATATTTTGTGACCTGACTTCATTTCACACCTTTCATCCCGTTCTACCCCATACTTCGTTTTCCAACATGTCTGGAGCAGCAGCCTCTGCAGGCGCTTCAAAGTTCTCGTCATTTATGAACCATCCTGCAGGTATGCACGAAACTTTTGACTCATTTGCTTTCTGTTGATCCTTCCTTGTTCAGGACCCAAAACCGTGTTCTTCTGGGCCCCCCTCATGAAATGGTGTCTCGTCGCTGCTGGTCTCAAGGACCTGTCCAGGCCCGCTGACAAGCTCAGCGCCTCTCAAAATTTGGGTGTGTCTTCAACTGCTTTTCATTAGCTCCCACGGTTCTGACTCGTATGAATTGTTAACAGCTCTCGCAGCGACAGGATTCATTTGGGTCCGATACTCTTTCGTTATCACGCCTGTGAACTACAGTTTGGCAGCTGTAAGTTGTGCCTTGCGTCCCTAGCACTGGTCTGCTGACCCACCATGCCCAGGTAAACTTCTTCGTTGGAGCATCAGGGCTTACACAATTGGGACGAATTGCACAGTGAGCTATTCCAACGTACTCTGTTTTGATATCAACCTGATTTTCTTGAAGTTATCGCATGAACAACCCAGAGGAGGCGAACAAAGTATCGTCCTGAACATCGTACATGTGGATTCATCTAATAGAAATGTTGGCAAAACCTACTGAACTTCCGATGGCTTGACTGAGTTGTACATGATGGAAAGGAATGACTAGAAATACAGGGAACCTGAGTGAACGACCAGTTGCAAAATCCACACTAGCGCGACCGTGACCGACCAGCTTTCGTATTAGACTGTGAACCGGCCGCTGGAAACTTCTTCGATGAATGGTCGTCTGAATCTGCCACGACATCACCACCTTCAACAATCCCTTTGACCAAACTCCACCAACTGCTGTCCTTCAAATTGTTGCGAGCAGATTCAATAATTTCGCTGATGATCTGATTCGCATCCGTAGCATCGTCATCCGCCTGGCTTCCCTGTCCCTTCCAGTCTCTATGACGATCGAAGGAGTCCCAAGCCTTGGGCCTTTGCTTTTCGGTTCGTCGCGTGCGTGACGATTGTGAGGGTGAGCCTGAGCGTGAGGTTCCAGAACTCTTCTGTCCGTTCAGGAATTCAAGAACAAGGTTTCTCAAGCCGGACGCCAAGCCACCGTACATCCCTACGCTATTCCCGTTCGCTAAAAGCCACCCTAGACCAGCAACGAGCATACTCAAGTACGAGCCCCATTTGAGGAGCCAGAGACTGGTTCGGATCATTCTGGCAGTTGTATGATAGAAGATGTAGAGAGCGAAATAAGCCATGAGAAGGGTGATGAGTGGTGGAAGTATGGTTTGTGAATCCCATGCGCGCGAGAAGTAAGGGGTGATGAAGTCGAGTATTAAGGATGATAATGCCAGTGCATGGGACAAGACGCTTATGAGGACAGAGTATATGGGGGGAGGGAGAACTTGTGAGAGATACGAGAGAACTGGGTCCAACAGAACATCGACCATGGTGGTCTAATTTAGATATGTAAGACACGTAATTACCCAATTAGGCGTTGCACTTTCTCACATTAATGAAATAAATATGTGTAAACAGCGCTGCATATAAAGTTCCCTCCGTTCCTCTTTACCTCCTCATCCAACTTCTCACACACTACCACTGCTCACCTCCCCCACCAACTTCTTTAATCATGTCAATGAAAAGAAAGTTTGAGATTGAGTCTGACGATATCTTCCCAACAGTACGCGTCTCCTTTCCTTCCCTAGTAACGTGTCGTGCTCAACGCCCTCCAGAACGCGAAGCAGCTGAAACTAGTTCCATTTCCAAACGCTGACTCTGACAATGATGTGCTAATGTGTGACGCTGAGCCATTTGAATTCCAATCCCACCATTCGCGCCTTCCATCCAATGTCAGTTCTACATCGTCCAACGAATCTACTTCTCCGCTGTCCAACTCCCGTATGTCCTTCTCCTTTGCTAGCAATATATCCCTTTCCGACCTGTTTTAGCTGCATATCCAACCTTTGATCTCTATCCGCTACCATTTTTCAACCCCGACGGCTCAGTTGACCCCAATTCACATACATTTTCTCATTACGCCACTCAATCTCCCTCAACGCCACCCCTCGGTTTGCTTCAACCTTCCAGTTCCTTCGTGCACCACGGGTATGTTTTATTTCTTACCTCTATCAATTTTGTCTATCTCAACAGAACTAACCGCTCGTGTTGTCAGCTCTGGGTGCTCGCAAGTACCAAAGCTTCGTGTCGCTTGCGCTCCCGGGCTCAATGGCCAACGAACGATGTGGAGTCTCTGCGAACAATGCGGCGCTATCTCGATGGTCGAACGCGATTGAACCCCTTCTGGTCTACATCTGTTTTCGCCTCTCGACCTCCTACATGTCGACTTCTTGAACTTGCTCTCAGTGCTGATTTTTTTAACCCCTATTATTTTATTTATTAATTAGCTCCGGTCTTGTCTTGCGCATTGGGTCCTCAATTCTTTCGGTTTTCATCTTCGATTTCAAGATTTCGTTTTGCCTAATTTATTCGACGGCGATGCATTCCTCCACCTTCCAATATCCAACCTCACCCTATCCTTCCATCCTTGGCAACAACCTCAACACTGCGCCCGTCATTCGTCCGCCATTCGCTCGAACCTTGTTTCTACTTGTACTTCGATATCAAAAAAACCTACCGACTTTGGGTAACGTATCCGATAATACAAAAACCCATCTTGCTCTGTCGGTTCGTGCTCTGTATATACAAACAAACGGCTTGACTCAGTACTACTATACACTATGTATGCATCAAATAGATTGCCTTTCAATTGTCAAAAAGCACTGTCTAATAATACTGTGCAACGCTCGAAATTCGAAAGGAAAGAGCTATTTCAGGCATACGCCACATCTAAGATTGTGTGCTTATGTAAATAAATAATATTAAATTAAATTATTTGATTTTGTTTTGCTTGCGGATACACTGCGCATCACAGTGACCTCCGACTCGGAGTGAGTGATTTCTTGATCTTGCCTTTCAATCTGCTACCCTAGTCCATGATTGCCAGCTCCCAGCGTTTAAGCGCATGGTTTTGAAGCTACTCAGTCCCTTTAATGACAAGCACATTGCTACGACCATCTAACGCCTGGGCAACACAGTTTACAAGAGTCTCAGAGTCTTGGAGGGTTTTCTTGCTCGGTTGAATCTGTTGTAAGCCTAGCTAGTAGCCTGACGTCACCGGAAACGAATATACGGCTGTTTGAAGAAAGGCGGCACCACCGGACACCACTGATTATGTTTGCCACTCCAGTTATTTAAGTCAGCCATGAAGTGGTAGACATGTTCTGATTACTCGGATAACCTTGTGTCCCCAACTTTCATGACTTTACCCACAGAAAAAGAAACGGTTCAAAAAGCCGAATTCAGAACCTCTCTGACAGACGAAGTTTCCCCTTCCCCCTCTGGCGACTATGATGACGTCGTCAAGAAACCAGGCAATCCTCTTACAGCCTTGTCTCGTGAACAACTTGTCGCAGATGGAGAGGCATTTGCGAAGGCCCACAACCTTGGTCATTTATCCGATCTCTTCCAGAAGGCTGCCCTTGTGGCCCAGGATCCTTCAGCATTTGAAACCATACCCCTGTTGACAGAAGAGGAAAAGGAGTCTCTGCGTCGCGAGCTCAGCCACAAATGGGACCAACCCAAAATGCTCTATTACCTTGTTGTCTTGTGTTCTCGTATGCGGATATTATTATCTCTACGCGTCATAGAAATTAGACTGATGGTTATCTTTTCCAGTTGCTGCCGCTGTACAGGGAGTGAGTCTTCTCCTGTAGCTGATTTCAAAATGCGCTCTAATTGGGCTTGAAAGATGGACGAATCCGTTATCAATGGCGCCAACCTCTTTTTCGCTCCACAGTTTGGGATCGATCCGAGCACTGGAGACACAGGTCGTAATCAATGGCTCTTGGGTTTGGTGAACTCCGCCCCATATGTATGTATGTCCGTGTCGTTCTAGAATACTTCTCTTACCATCCCTCCTTTCAAAGCTTTGCTGTGCCGTTCTAGGTTGTTGGTTGACAAACCCGGTAAATTTCGCAGTAAAAGTTTCATCGTGAGAGTTTATTCATGGATCCTATCTCAGCTTAACCGATGGTTTGGACGCCGAGGGACCATCTTTATCACAGCTACTTTGTCGTTTCTGACCTGTATATGGCAAGGCGTGACCAATTCGTGGCAGCATCTTTTTGTCGCTAGGTTCGTCCTCGGTCTTGGAATCGGACCTAAGAGCTCTACCGTTCCTGTTTACGCTGCGGAATGTATGGATCATTCATTTGCGTCGCCCTGCTTATTTAACGTTCAACCTGGCTTCCTGTAGGCGCTCCCCCAGCAATTAGAGGGGCACTTGTCATGATGTGGTAAGTTAATGGCTTGCTTTCGATATTCAACACGTTGACATCTAGATACGATTTTTAGGCAGATGTGGACGGCCTTCGGAATCATGATGGGATTCGTCGCAGACATTGCCTTCTTCAAGGTACCCGATAAGCCACACATCACTGGACTAAACTGGCGTTTGATGTTGGCCAGTGTAAGTATTATTACTTATGCCCACCTATCGTAGACTCACGCTCAATCGCAGGCCGGAGTTCCTGCTCTCGTGATTATAACGCAAGTATTCTTTTGTCCCGAATCCCCACGTTGGTACATCACGAAAGGACACTACGACAAAGCCTACGAATCATTACTGCGACTTCGCAATGCACCCATTCAAGCTGCGAGGGATTTATACTGTATGCTGAAGACGTCTGCTAGTGACTGGTTTAACTCATTGCCATTTAGACATGCATGTTCTTATAGAGGCTGAAAGGGATGTCCAGAAAGGTCGCAGCCGCTTTTTGGAGCTGTTTACTGTGCCTCGCAATCGCCGTGCAACCTTGGCTTCATTTATTGTTATGTTCATGTGCGTCCCCTCTTTGCCTGGAAGATTTTAGTTACCTGGAAGTATCCACAGGCAACAGTTGTGAGTAGGTCGTTATTTCGCGTCGATTTCGCTGACAACGGCTTATCTCTAAGTTGCGGGGTAAACGCAATCGCCTATTATTCAGTATGTGTTTGTCCAAATACTTCGAGTCCAGTCGCTGACTAGCCTTAGTCTAACATCTTTCGCCAAGCTAACTTCAGTCAAATACAATCTCTGCTTGCATCATTTGGATTTGGCGCTGTCAACTTTGTGTTTGCAATCCCAGCATTTTACACCATAGACACATTTGGGCGTCGAAATCTGCTTTTAGTCACCTTCCCGCTCATGTCGTTATTCTTGTTAATGACTGGCTTTGCGTTGTACGCTAATGTTTCCTTCCGACTCTGCGCTTTTCTGACTGTTCTATCATACAGCTGGATACCGGCAGATAGCAAAGCTCGACTCGCAGTAGTGGCACTCGGCATCTATCTCTACGGAACGGTTTATTCACCTGGTGAAGGCCCGGTTCCGTTCACTGTAGTGTATTTTATTTGGTCTACTGACGCTTCAAGTTGACGCTCGATTTCCAGTACTCAGCGGAGGCTTTCCCTCTTCATGTTCGGGACACCGGTATGTAATACTTTGTCGGAAAAATGCTCGTTCGTGCCAACTTACGCTCTAATCTAAGGCATGAGTTTCGCGACAGCCACCACATGGTTTTTGTGAGTTACCCCTTTTTCTTGTCTACGATGGATCTAAACACACGTATAGTAACTTCCTCGTCGCCATAACATTTCCGCGGCTTCTGGGAGCATTCAAACCACAAGGTCTGTCGACGTGCAGCCTAGCCTATTTTTAATCGATTTACTCATGGATACTCCAGGTGCCTTCGGATGGTTCGCAGGCTGGAAGTAGGTCTCATTGCTCGTATCTGTGCAGAGTTTCTCATGTTTCCATTTTCAAGCCTTGTCGGCTTTGTGGCCGTTCTTCTATTTGTACCAGAGACAAAGGCGCTGTCTTTGGAAGAGCTTGATCAAGGTTTTGATTTTTCTTTGTGCGTTTGTTCCGTCACTAACGCCCAGATGTAGTCTTTAGTGTTCCTACACATCGACATGCGTCTTACCAGATGAAGGCTCTACCACACAACATTAAGAAGTACATCTTTCGCAGGAGAGTTACTGATCTGGCCCCTTTGTACGATCACGAAAGAACGACTTCGAATGACATTAGTGTTGAAGATGCATGATATACCTACGTAGTCTATACGACTTGTAAGAATATAATAATTGTCAAATGCTCAACAGTGTAACACGCGAACTGCACAAAACGCGTGATGACTTTTGATCTAGACCTCAGTTGACTTGACCCACAGCATGCAAAGCCAGACTACACTCCTCCAATACGAGGCTCCCTGTGAGTATACTCATCTTCATATAATCGAATGCTCATGCTGCACAAAGGGCCCGTTCATTGCGTGGACTGGTCAAAGTCCTCAGCTTCAGGGCGTCCTCGATCAGCGTTCCGTTTCGCAATCGCCTCGCTTACAGAGGGCTACAACAATCGAATCGCTATCGTTGGGCTTCAGGATGAAAGAGTGCTCGTAGAAGATGACTACACGGATTATCCAGACTTCGTAACACTCTGCGACACAGCACATGGCTATCCAGCAACCAACTTGCAATGGCAGCCATCTTCGGTCAACGGTTGGGGACAGAAGCCACCATCGACAGAGCTATTAGCTGCCACGGGAGATTCTCTTCGAGTCTTTGAATACAACAGTGAAGCTCCTGCTCCAGGATCGAGCTATGTGGGCAGACAACCCAGTAATCCAGGCCATACACTTACTACAAAAGCTGCGCTTTCTGGGGTAAGCGCTTCCAGTTTCAGTATGACTCGCGTTCGTTGAAGCTCATTCTATGTAGCAATCAAAAGTACAGTCACAAAGCGGAGCTCCATTGACTAACTTTTCATGGAACGAGAAAGCACCTCATCTGATCGTCACATCGTCTATCGACACAACATGTACTGTCTGGAATATCGAGTCATCACAAGCTGTCACACAACTTATCGCCCACGACCGAGAGGTTTATGATGTAGCATGGCTTCCAGGTTCTACCGACATCTTTGTTTCCGTCGGTGCTGATGGGAGTCTACGCGCATTCGACCTTCGCAGCTTAGAGCACTCGACCATTCTTTACGAAACGCCAGCTCCTAAACATCTGCCCCCTCCCGCGACCTCCCCCTCAACTTCTGCACGCCCGCCAACATCGCCTTTACTCAGGATTGCATTCAATCCCTCAGACTCAAATTACATGTCAACTTTCCACATGGACGGGAATGACATTCAAATCCTCGACATGCGAAGTCCAGGCCAACCAGTCATGGAGCTTCGAGCACACCATGGGCCGATCAACGCTTTTGCGTGGGGATCGGCAGAGCAACCTCTACTTGCCACAGCAGGTATGGCACATTGATAAATATCTTGAAAATCTAACAGGGCTGACTGCTGCGTCTCAGGTGATGACTGTCAGGTACTCTTATGGGATCTTGCAAGCTTCAGCAACACAACGCAAGGTGCCTCACCACGAAGTGCTAGCTCTAGGCTGAACTCTCCGCGCCCTGATGCTAAGAAAAAGATAATTACGGATCCTTTCATGGCGTATACTGCCTCCAGTCAGATCACGAACATTGCATGGTCACCTCAAATACAGGGCACTACTCTACCCAGTGGGCATTCGACCGCAGGGGAATGGCTGGCCATTGTCTCTGGAAAGTCGATCAAGGCTCTGAAAGTCTAGACACCATCTACTACTTTCATTTTTATGCATAGTTTTAGAGTAGTTCACTCCGAGATTCTTCTATATCCTCCAATCGGCCAAGCTTATGTATCTGTACACACTTTTAGGACAATCGTTGCAGTCGTTCTCTCATTAAGACATCTCAAAAAATTGTACACATGAAAGACATTATGTCTCAAGGCAGTAGCATAAAGTAACTCAAACCAGCATACCCCTGAGGAAATAAAAAAAGTCAGAACATGTTGTCCTAAAAGAAAGAGAACGCCGTACACAATGCCAGCTGTCTGCAGAGTTGAGAAGAAACCGCAGATCATGGCAGACACCGCAACACGAGCAATAATCCTGCTGCGAGACGGCGCAAGAGCACTGAGTACACCAATCTGGATACCCAGGGAACCGAGGTTGGCGAAACCGCACAACGCGTAAGAGGCGATTGTGAATGCACGAGGCGAAAGGGGGTTGTCGCTCTTCATGATACCCTGAAGGGTAGTGTACGCAGCGAACTCATTTGCAATGAGCTTCTCGCCCAATAGCTGAGAAACACGCAGAATTTCGTGACGCGGGACACTGAGGAAGAATGTCACAGGGTAGAATACGTAGCCAAGAATAAGCTCCAAAGTGAGCTGGTGAATGCCGAAACCACGACCAATCCATGTCAGGAGCCCATTGATACTTTGTATCACAGTCAGCATCTTGTTGAAACAACTTTTGCAAGAACTCACGTTGCAACAAGTGACAGGACGGTCAAGACATTGGTGCTGAAGTTTGCGAGATGAGAACAGAAGATCCAGGTGATATGTTCAGTGGCTTACAGAATTTGGCCGGCGACTATAAGACCGAAAACGGCACCCTTAGAGAAAGCGTGAAGAGCGTTTGCCTTCGGCCAACACGAGATCGGTAACAATTGAAACAGTTAAGGAGAGATACAACGTACGGGCCTATCCTCGGCCTTCTCACCACGGTCAACGGTAACGCGTCCACGAGTAAGGGGTTCCTCGGTCTCTGGCATTCGGATCTTGCTAATAGAGATCGAGGCAGGAATGCTCATCACAGAGGAGGTGACAAGGTTCTGGGCGGGCACTCCCAGATGAATGTACGCAATGAGTACGGAACCAGCAATCGTGGAAAACCCGGAAGTCATCGTGACGTCTAAACCATGGCGCAGAGATCAATCATGGGAAGAAAAGATTGTAAATAGTCGTATATCACTTACGAAGTTCAGATTCTGTCATTACTACAACATGACGCTTTTAGCGGCAGGCATTTGAGATGTAAAAAAATAACTTACAATCGACATATGGGCGAACCAAGCAAGCGGACTCTCCTATGACAGAGATGAAACTACCAACGACGAGAAGGCAAAGTTGGACAAACCTTGCCCAATGAAAGGCGAAGCGGCGGCTACAACAGCCTCAGCACCCGAAACGTTCAGAAGCTTGAAGAAAAGCCATGCGCTTGTAGCAGCGTCAATAACTATTCACGAAAACATTTAAGGCACATACAAGTTTTTGATCACCCATTGCATTACACCAAGGTAATACATCATTTGCACAAAGGCGACGAAGAAAATAATACATGCCAACTGTGAGTAGTAAATATTTAGAAAATAAAGTTATCACTGGGGATCTAAACGCCGTACCGTGTTGACGAAGAACCAATCTTTTGCGACGGTTTCAGCGTCGAAGAAAAATGTTGCGCCGACCGTTCCTTGGCTCAAGAAATCGCTAGCGAGAGTAGCAATCCAGTTGAAGATGTGAAAACCAGCACCGGTTTTAAGGACAAAGAGCGCGATGACTTGTTGCAAGAAAAGACCAACGACAACGGTACGCCTGCAAAGCAAGCTGAATGTCTGAACTCAGCTGTCAAAGAAATACGACCAGACCATGGAATTTGATTTCGTTTTGACGAAGACAAATAAAAGCCAGATTGGAAAATAAGAAGACCGAGGATTGAGATTGCGCGGTCACCATAGGTGGTTCCCTGCAGTAGAAAAGGGTTGCTTAGTTCATCAAACCGTAGGATAGGAAATTAAAGGAGCTCGCACGTTTTCAAGTTTGAACCCAAATGCAGAACCGAAGACGATGGCCACCAGGCATAACCAACCAACTGTTAATCGGATGCGATAAGGAAGCATGTACCATGGCTTCTGGACAAGTGGCATCCAGATGGCTTCAACGGGGCGCGCGACAACGGAGTTGGGGATGTAACGGAATGCTATGATACTGAAACGGGAGTTAGGGTTCCATGACGGGACTACAGACTAGGATGAAACGCACAGGATGAATGTCCATGCCCAGAATGTCTGGACAATCCTGTATAACAGAGTTAATTGTCATAAAGGGCTCAAAAAACATAAACATACCACCGATGGCGTGTGGCTTGAAGGACTGTTGAGCTAATCCACCATCCCAAGATCACAGCAGCAAGAGCAGGAAGAAGGAGTGGTTGGACCTTGCTCCAGATCTTGTGCGACAATCCAGGTTGTTCTTCGTCGTCAAGTACATCAACCTTTGGATCTTCAGCCTGTTTTTCTTTGTCGTCTGTATAGTCACTGGATTTCTCCTTTGCCAGAGACTCAGTTGAACGTTTGGAAACTGCGTCCTGGTCACGTCGAGCGAGAGAGACAGCGGAAGACGAATGGAGGTCGCCGGCAGTCATGAGAGATGATCTTGGACGGAGGAGAAGGGATCGCTCAGAACCCAACGGCCTTGCACGCGAGTTGGATTTTTAAGTTGACATGAAACCCGATAAGCTCTGTTCCGCGACGCGCGTAGAGAACTGTGTGACGGCTTTTTGACTTTGATCCGACCCATGGCCAGCAAAAAGTTCAGAATACTTCTGTGCTTTACGTCTTTGCGTCACCCTCGAAATGAGCCATTGTAATTGATGATAAATATTCCAGTGGCTATATCGTATTTGTATCAGATGAAGGCCATTACAATGGGTCTTTCACTGCTTACATTACATGAGAAGTAGACCACATGCAGATAGATATCGATATTGCTCCACATGGACGTTGTACATACCACTGTTATGAGAGGATCGGATTAAGGAGCACCCGTGATCCGAGCATGTGCACAACCTCAGTTGAGCTATATAGCTCCAACCTGGTGCTACCACAGTGCCAGGCGCGAACTGAGATCTGAATCCCGTAAAGTCACAAATATAGACTCACAAGGCCCTTCTGAACTTCTTCGTATCTCTTCCAATCAGCGCATTTGAATGGCATATGTCCCCACACTGTACTTATGTGTCAATGAATGATTCAGGGCTTCTCAATACATCCACAAGCTGAGTTGAAGTTTTGACATTGCCAAGAAAAGACACGCGCAACGTCAGGTCGACCAGGCACGCGCAACGTCAGGTCGACCAGGTAATCTGTAAATGGATTATTGAATCAGCTTCATTGCAGTAACGCCAACCATTCCACTAACTGACCATTTTTCATTTGTATGAGTCTTCGAGCTCATCGACATCGAGGCAATAGATGAATGACTTCTTGGAGTCACCAAAAGTCGTATCTCAGAGTCACGTGGCGCTCAATAATTCCTCTTGACACTCTTGACGACTGTTAATGCAACACTACAACTGGCTTTGAACATGAAGTTGTTCACGTCGTCACGACTCTGGTCGTT